>AWOL01S0441454.1:5105-15680 GCA_000715115.1 Nicotiana otophora
CACTCGGAAGGCGTGGGCTATAACACACGAAAATATAGGAATCTGGCTGAATTCTAATGTTTTGGACGTAAAACGCAAAAGAACGAGCAAAGGTCATAGAGGAGCAGTGACTATGGTTAGTTAGGTCGTATTTGATAGCTCGGAAAAATTTTAGGCGATCAGGTTCCGGGTGGCCAGCCCACTCGGAAGGCGTAGGCTATAACACATGAAAATATGGGAATCGGGCAGAATTCTAGTTTTCTTTGCCGTAAAATGCAAAAACATGAAGAACGGCCATGGAGGGGTGGTGAATATGGTAATTTAGGTCATAATTGATGGCCCAAAAAATATTTTGGTTATCAGGGTCCGGGGGGCCAGGGCCCACTCGGAAGGCGTGGGCTGTAGCATACGAAAATATGGAAATCGGGTAGAATTCTAGAGTTTTGGCGGTAAAACACAAACAAACAAGGAACGTTCATGGAGGGGTGGTGACTATGGTTCCTTAGGTCGTATTTGATGGCCCGAAAATATTTTAGGCAACGGGGCCGGGGGACCGGCCCACTCGGAAGGCGTGGGCTATATCACATGCAAATATGGGAATTGGGTGGAATTCTAGTTTTTTAGCCGTAAAAAGCAAAACAATGAGGACCGGTCATGGCGGGGAGGTGACTATAGTTCCTTAGGTCGTATTTGATGACCCGAAAAATCTTTAGGCAATCTGGGTCCGTGGCGCCCTACCCACTGGGAAGGCGTATAGCACACGAAAATATGGGAATCGAGCGGAATTCTAGTTTTTTAACAGTAAAATGCAAACACACAAGGAACGATCATCCAGGGCGGCGACTATGGTACCTTAGGTCGTATTTGATGGCCCGGAAAAATTTTAGGCGATCGGGTTAGGGGGCCTGAGCCCACTCGGACGACGTGGGCTATAGCGCAAGAAAATATGGGAATCAGGCAAAAGTCTAATATTTTGGCTGTAAAATGCAAAACAACGAGGAACGGTCATGGCGGGGTGGTGACTATCGTTCCTTAGGTCCACTTTGATGGCCCGGAAAAATTTAGGCGATCCGGGTTCAGGGGCCCAGGCCCACTCGGAAGGCGTGGGCTATAGTATATGAAAATATGGGAATTGGGCGGAATTCAAATTGTTTTGCCGTAAAACGCAAAACAATGAGGAATAGTCATGGAGGGGCGGTGACTGTGGTTCCATAGGTCGTATTGGATGTCTTGGAAAACTTATAGACTATCCGGGTCCGGGGGGACTGGCCCACTCGGAAGGCGTGGGCTATATCAGACGAAAATATAGGAATGAGGCAAAATTCTAGTTTTTTGGCCATAAAACGCAAGAACATAAAGAACGGCCATGGCGGGGCGGTGACTATAGTAACTTAGGTCGTATTTGATGGCCCGGAAAATTTTTAGGCTATCAGGGTCCGGGGGCCAGGGCCCACTCGGAAGGCGTGGGCTGTAGCACACGAAAATATGAAAATCGAGGAGAATTCTAGTATTTTGCCGTAAAACCCAAACAAACGAGGAAAGGTCATGGAGGGGCAGTGATTGTGGTTCCATAGGTCTTATTTGATGGCCCGAAAAAATATTAGGCAATCCGTGTTCGGGGGAACCGGCCCACTCGGAAGGCAGGTGCAATTCTAGTTTTTTAGCCGTAAAACGCAAAGCATCGAAGAACGTTCATGGCGGGGTGGTGACTATGGTACCTTAGGTTGTATTTGATGGCCCCCGAAAACTTGTTAGGAAATCAGGGGCCGGGGGGCCAGGGCCCACTCGGAAGGTGTGGGCTGTAGCACACGAAAATATGGAAATCGGGAAGAATTCTAGAGTTTTGGCCGTAAAACGCAGACAAATGAGGAAAGGTCATGGCGGGGAGATGACTATGGTTCTTTAGGTCATATTTGATGGCCCGTAAAAATTTTAGGCGATCGAGGTCTGGGGGCCCGGACCCACTGGGAAGGTGTGGGCTATAACACACGAATATATTGGAATCAGACGGATTTCTAGTTTTTTGGCCGTAAAACGCAAAACAACGAGGAACGATCATGGCGGGGCGGTGACTATGGTTCCTTAGTTCTTATTTGATGGCCTGAGCCCACTCGAAAGGTGTGGGATATATCACACAAAAATATGGGAATCACGCGGAATTCTTGTTTTTTTGGCCAAAAATGCAAAACAAAATAGGAGCGATAATGGAGGGGCGGAGACTATGGTTACTTAGATCATATTTGATAGCCCGGAAAATGTTTAGGCAATCGAGGTCCGGGGGGCGGACCCACTCGGAAGGCGTGGGCTATAGCACACGAAAATATGGAATTGGCCGTAAAATGCAAAAACATAAGGAATGGTCATGGTGGGGCGGTGACTATGTTTCCTTAGGTCGCATTTGATGGCCCGAAAAGAATTTAGGCTATCCGGGTCCAGGCGGCACGGGCCCACTCGGAAGGCGTGGGCTATTGCACCTGAAAATATGGGAATCAGGCGGAATTCTAGTTTCTTGGCCGTAAAATGCAAAGCAATTTGGAACAGTCATGGCGGGCGGTGATTATGGTTCCTTAGGTCATATGTGATGGCCCGGAAAAATTTAAGGTAATCCGGGTCCGGAGGGTTCCGGACCACTCGGAAGGCGGCACACGAAAATATGGTAATAGTGCACAATTCTAATTTTTTGGCCGTAAAACGCAAAAGAACGAGGAACGGTTATGGTGGGGTGGTGACTATGGTTCTTTAGGTCGTATTTGATGGCCCAAAAAGTTTTTAGGCTATCCGAGTCCGGAGGGCCCAGGCCCACTCGGAAGGCGTGGGCTATAGCACATGAGAATATGAAAATCGGGCGGAATTCTAGTCTTTTGGCCATAAAACTCAAAACAAACGAGGAATTGTCATGGCAGAGCTGTGACTATGGTTCCTTAGGTCATATTGGATGGCCCGGATAAATTTTAGGCGATCGGGGACCGGGTGGCCCGGGCCCACTCGGAAGGCGTGAGCTATAGCACATGAAAATATCGAAATTGGGCGGAATTCTAGTTTTTTAGCTATAAAACGCAATAAAACGTGGAAATATCATGGCAGGGCGGTGACTATGGTTCCTTAGGTCGTATTTGATGGCCCGGAAAAATTTTAAGCGATCCGGGTTCAGGAGGCCATCCCCACTGGAAAGGCGTGGGCTATAACACATGAAAATATAGGAATCGGGCAAAAATTTAGTTTTTTGGCCATAAAACGCAAAACAAACGAGGAACGGTTATGGAGGGGAGGTTATTATGGTTTTTTATGTCGTATGTGATGGCCCGCAAAAATTTTAGGCGATCCGGGGTCTGGGGGGCCCGGCCAACTCGAAAGTCGTGAGCTATAGAACACGAAAATATGGGAATCAGGCGGAATTGTAGTTTTTTGGCCGTAAAACACACAAAACGAGGAACGGTCTTGGCGAGGTGGTGACTATGGTTCCATAAGACGTATTTGATGGCCCGGAAGGTGTGGGCTATAGCACACAAATATATGGGAATCAGGCGGAATTCTAGATTTTTGGCCGTAAAACGCAAAACAACGAGGAACGGTCATGGCGAAGAGGTGACTATCAATCCTTAGGTCCTCTTTGATAACCCAGAAAAAATTTAGGCAATCCGGGTTCGGTGCCCCGGGCCCACTCGGAAGGCGTGCACACAAAAATATGGGAATCGGGCAGAATTCAAATTCTTTTGCCGTAAAATGCAAAATCATGAGGAACGGTCATGGAAAGGTAGTGAATATGGTTCCTTAGGTCGTATTGGATGGCCTAGAATAATATTAGGCGACCCGGCTCCGGGGGGCCGGGCCACTCGGAAAGCGTGGGCTATTGCACACGAAAATATGGGAATCGGGCGGAATTCTAGTTTTTTGGCCATAAAACGCAAAACAATGAGGAACGGTCATGGCGGGGCGGTGACTGTGGTTCCATTGGTCGTATTTGATGGCTTGGAAAACTTTTAGGTGATCGAGGTCCGGGGGGACCGGCCCACTCGGAAGGCATGGGCTATATCAGACGAAAATATGGGAACCGGGGCAGAATTCTAATTGTTTGACCGTAAAACGTAACAAAACAAGGAACGATCATGGCGGGGCAGTGACTATGGTTCCTTATGTTGTATCGGATGGCCCGAAAAACTTTTAGGCAATCCGGGTCCGGGGGGGCTGCCCACTAGGAAGGGGTGGGCTATAACACACGAAAATATGGGAATCGGGCGAAATTCTAGTTTTTTGGCCGTAAAAGGCAAAAAGAATGAGGAAAGGTCATGGCAAGGTGGTAACTATGGTTGTTTATGTCGTATTAGATGGCCCGCAAAAATTTAAGGCAATCCGGGTCCGGGGGGCCCAGCCCACTCGGAAGGCGTGGGCTATAGCACACGAAAATGTGTGAATCAGGCGGAATTCTAGTTTTTTGGCCGTAAAACACACAAAAAGAGGAACGATCATGGCCGGGCGGTGAGTATGGTTCCTTAAGTCGTATCTGATGGCTCGAAAAGTTTTTAGGCGATCCGGGTCTAGGGTGCCCGGGCCTACTCGGAAGACGTGGGCTAAAGCATACGAAAATATGGGAATCGGGCAGAATTCTAGTTTTTTGGCCGTAAAACGCAAAACAACGAGGAACGGTCATGGAGGGCCAGTGACTATGGTTCCTTAGGTTGTATTCTATGGCCCGAAAAAAGTTTAGGCGACCCGAGTCCGGGGGGCCCAGGCCCAATCAGATAGCGCGAGCTAAAGCACAAGAAAATATGGGAATCAGGCAGAATTCTAGTTTTTTGGTTGTAATATGCAAAATAATAAGGAACGGTCATGGCGGGGCGGTGACTATGGTTCCTTAGGTCGTATTTGATGGCCCGAGCCCACTCGAAAAGTGTGGGCTATAGCACACGAAAATATGGGAATCACGCGAAATTCTTGTTTTTTGGCCCTAAAATGCAAAACAAAAGAGGAACGATAATGGAGGGGCGGCGACTATGGTTACTTAGATCATATTTGATAGCTCGGAAAACCTTTAGGCAATCGAGGTCCGGGGGGGCCGGACCCACTCGGAAGGCGCGGGCTATAGCACACGAAAATATGGGAATCGGGCGGAATTCTAGTTTTTTGGCCGTAAAATGCAAAAACACAAGGAACGGTCATGGAGGGGCGGTGACTATGCTTCCTTAGGTGGTATTTGATGGACCAAAAAATATTTAGGCTATCCGGGTCCAGGCGGCCCGGGCCCACTCGGAAGGCATGGGCTATTGCACCTGAAAATATAGGAATCAGGCGGAATACTAGTTTCTTGGCCGTAACACGCAAAAATATTAGGAACGGTCATGGCGGGCAGTGATTATGGTTCCTTAGGTCGTACATGATGGCCCAGAAAAATTTAAGGCGATCCGGGTCCGGAGGGGCCCGGCCCACTCGGAAGGCGGCATATGAAAATATGGTAATATTGCGCAATTCTGAATGTTTGGCCGTAAAATGCAAAAGAATAAGGAACGGTTATGGTTGGGCTTTGACTATGGTTCCTTAGATCGTATTTGATGTCCCGGAAAATTTTTAGGCGATCCAGGTCCAGAGAGCCTGTGCCCACTCGGAAGGCGTGGGCTATAGCACATGAAAATATAGTAATTAGGCGGAATTCTAGTCTTTTGGCCATAAAACGCAAAACAAACGAGGAACGGTCATGGCAGATCTGTGACTATGGTTCCTTAGGTCGTATTCGATGGCACTGATAAAATTTAGGCGATCGGGGATCGGGGGTCCCGGGCCCACTCGGAAGTCGTGGGCTATAGCACATAAAAATATGGAAATTGGGCGGAATTCTAGTTTTTAGCCATAAAACGCAATAAAACGTGGAAATGTCAAGGCAGGGATTTGACTATGGTTCCTTAGGTCGTATTTGATGGCCCGAAAAGACTTTAGGCGATACGGGTCCAGGGGGCCCTGCCCACTGGAAAGGCGTGGGCATAACACATAAAAATATGGGAATCAGGCGGAATTCTAGTTTTTTGGTTGTAATATGCAAAGGAAAAAGGAACGGTCATGGAGGGGCGGTGACTATGGTGCATTAGGTCGTATTGGATGGCCTGAGCCCACTCGGAAGGTGTGGGATATATCACACAAAAATATGGGAATCACGCGGAATTCTTGTTTGTTTGCCCAAAAATGCAAAACAAAAGACGAGAGATAATGGAGGGGCGGAGACTATGGTTACTTAGATCATATTTGATAGCCCGGAAACCGTTGAGGAGATCGAGGTCCGGGGGGGCCGGACCCACTCGGAAGGCGTGGGCTATAGCACACGAAAATATGAAAATCGGGCGGAATTCTTATTTTTTGGCCGTAAAATGCAAAAACACAAGGAACGGTCATGGTGGGGCGGTGACTATGTTTCCTTAAGTTGCATTTGATGTCCCAAAAAAAAATTTAGGCTATCGGGGTCCAGGCGGCCCGGGCCCACTCGGAAGGCGTGGGCTATTGCACCTGAAAATATGGGAATCAAGCGAAATTCTAGTTTCTTGGCCGTACAATGCAAAGAAATTAGGAACGGTCATGGTGGACGGTGATTATGGTTCCTTAGGTCGTATGTGATGGCCCGAAAAAATTTAAGGTAATCCGGGTCCGGAGGGTTCCGGCCCACTCGGAAGGCGGCACACGAAAATATGGTAATAGTGCACAATTTTAATGTTTTGGCCGTAAAATGCAAAAGCACGAGGAACGGTTATGGTGGAGCAGTGACTATCGTTCTTTAGGTCGTATTTGATGGCCCAAAAAATTTTTAGGCTATCCGAGTCCGAAGGGCCCAGGCCCACTCGGAAGGCGTGGGCTATAGCACATGAGAATATGATAATCGGGCAGAATTCTAGTCTTTTGGCCATAAAATGCAAAACAAACGAGGAACGGTCATGGCAGAGCTGTGACTATGGTTCCTTAGGTCATATTTGATGGCCCGGAAAAATTTTAGGCGATCGGGGACCGGGTGGCCCGGGCCCACTCGGAAGGCGTGGGCTATAGCACATGAAAATATCGAAATTGGGTGGAATTCTAGTTTTTTAGCTATAAAATGCAATAAAACGTGGAAATATCATGGCAGGGCGGTGACTATGGTTCCTTAGGTCGTATTTGATGGCCCGGAAAAATTTTAAGCGATCCGGGTCCAAGGGGCCCGGCCCACTGGAAAGGCGTGGGCTATAGCACATGAAAATATCGAAATTGGGTGGAATTCTAGTTTTTTAGCTATAAAATGCAATAAAACGTGGAAATATCATGGCAGGGCGGTGACTATGGTTCCTTAGGTCGTATTTGATGGCCCGGAAAAATTTTAAGCGATCCGGGTCCAAGGGGCCCGGCCCACTGGAAAGGCGTGGGCTATAACACATGAAAATATAGGAATCAGGCAAAATTTTAGTTTTTTGGCCATAAAACGCAAAACAAACGAGGAACGGTTATGGAGGGGAGGTTATTATGGTTTTTTATGTTGTATGTGATGGCCTGCAAAAATTTTAGGCGATCCGGGGTCTGGGGGGCCCGGCCAACTCGAAAGTCGTGAGCTATAGAACACGAAAATATGGGAATCAGGCGGAATTGTAGTTTCTTGGCCGTAAAACACACAAAACGAGGAACGGTCTTGGCGAGGCGGTGACTATGGTTCCATAAGACGTATTTGATGGCCCGGAAGGTGTGGGCTATAGCACACAAATATATGGGAATCGGGCGGAATTCTAGATTTTTGGCCGTAAAACGCAAAACAACGAGGAACGATCATGGCGAGGAGGTGACTATCAATCCTTAGGTCCTCTTTGATGGCCCAGAAAAAATTTAGGCGATCCGGGTTCGGTGCCCCGGGCCCACTCGGAAGGCGTGGTCTATAGCACACAAAAATATGGGAATCGGGCGGAATTCAAATTCTTTTGCCGTAAAACGCAAAAACATAAGGAACGGTCATGGCAAGGTAGTGAATATGGTTCCTTAGGTCGTATTTGATGGCCCATAAGAATTTTAGGCGACCCGGGTCCGGGGGGGCCGGGCCACTCGGAAAGCTTGCGCTATTGCACAGGCAAATATGGGAATCGGGCTTAATTCTAGTTTGTTGGCCGTAAAACGCAAAACAATGAGGAACGATCATGGCGGGTTGGTGACTGTGGTTCCATTGGTCGTATTTGATGGATTGGAAAAATTTTAGGCGATCGAGGTCCGGGGGGACCGGCCCACTCGGAAGGCATGGGCTATATCACACGAAAATATGGGAATCGGGCAGAATTCTAATTTTTTGACCATAAAATGTAACAAAACAAGGAACGATCATGGCGGGGCAGTGACTATGGTTCCTTATGTTGTATTTGATGGCCCGAAAATATTTTAGGCAATCCGGATCTAGAGGGGGCCGGCCCACTCGGAAGGCAACACACGAAAATACGGTAATCGGGCAGACTTCTAGTTTTTTGGCTGTAAAATGCAAAACAAGAGGAATGGTCATGGAGGCGCAGTGACTATGGTTACTTAGGTCTTATTTGAAGGCCCGAAAAAATTTTAGGCGATCGGGGTCCGGGGACGGGGCGGTGACTGTTTTTCCATAGGTCGTATTTGATGGCTTGAAAAAAATTTTGGCGATATGGGTTCGGAAGGACCGGCCCACTCGGAAGGAGTGGGCTATGTCACACGCAAATATG
This sequence comes from Nicotiana otophora, assembly GCA_000715115.1. Classification (NCBI taxonomy): domain Eukaryota; kingdom Viridiplantae; phylum Streptophyta; class Magnoliopsida; order Solanales; family Solanaceae; genus Nicotiana; species Nicotiana otophora. The sequence goes on from AWOL01S0441454.1 coordinate 13,760, forward strand.
GGAATTGGGCGGAATTCTAGTGTTTTGGCCGTAAAACACAAAAGAAAGAGGAAAGGTCATGGCGGGGCGGTGATTGTGGTTCCATAGGTCATATATGATGGCCCGAAAAATTTTAGGCAATCCTAGTCCTGGTGGACCGGCCCACTCGGAAGGCGTGGAAATATATCACACGAAAATATGGGAATCAGGCGGAATTCTAGTATTTTTGCCGTAAAATGCAAACCAACGAGGAACGGTCATGGCAGGGCAGTGACTGTTGTTCCATAGGTCGTATTTGATGGCTTGGAAAACATTTTGGTTATACGGGTCCGGAGTGACTGGCCCACTCGGAAGGCGTGGGCTATATCACACAAAAATATGTGAATCGGGCGGATATCTAGTTGTTTGGCCATAAAATGGAAAAGAACGAGGAAAGGTCATGGATGGGCGGTGATTGTGGTTCCATAGGTCATATTTGAAGGCCCAAAAAATATTAGGCAATCCTGGTCCTGGTGGACTGGCCCACTCAGAAAGCGTGGGCTATATCACACAAAAATATAGGAATCATGCGGAATTCTAGTGTTGTTTTCGTAAAACGCAAAAAATGAGGAAAGGTCATGCTGGGGCGATGACCATGGTTCCTTAGGTCATAGTTGATGGCCCGGAAAAATTTTGATCCAGTTTCGGGGGCGGGGGGGCTGGCCCACTTGGAAGGTGTGGGCTATAGCAAACGAATATATGGGAATCGGGCAGAATTCTAGTTTTTTGCCGTGAAACGCAAAACAACGAGGAACGGTCATGGAGGGCAGTGACTATGGTTCCTTATGTCGTATATGATGGTCCGAAAAAATTTAGGCAATCCGGTTCCGGGGGGCCCTACCCACTGGGAAGGCGTGGGCTATAGCACACGAAAATATGAGAATGAGGCGAAATTCTAGTTTTTGGTCGAAAAATGCAAAAGATGAGGAACGTTCATGGAAGGGTGTTGACTATGGTTCTCTAGGTCGTATTCGATGGCCCGAAGAATTTGTAGGCGATCCGAGTCTAGGGGCCCCGACCCACTCGGAAGGCGTGGGCTATAACACACGACAATATGGGAATCAGGCGATATTCTAGTTTTTTGGCCGTAAAATGCAAAATATGTGTAAAGGTCATGGAGGGGCGGTGACTATGGTTCCTTAGGTCATATTTGATTGTCCAAAAAAATTTTAGACGATCCGGTTCCGGGGGGCCCTACCCAATGGGAAGGCGTGGGCTATAGCACACAAAAATATGGTAATCAAGCGAAATTCTAGTTTGTTGGCCGAAAAACGCAAAACAACGAGGAACGGTCATGGAGGGCGTGGGCTTTATAGCACACGAAAATATGGGAATAGGGCAAAATTCTAGTTTTTTTTGCCTTAAAACGCAAACAATGTGGAAAGGTCTTGGCGGGGCGATGATTATGGTTTCTTAGGTCTTATTTGATGGCCCAAAATATTTTTAGGCGATCCGAGTTCGGGGGGGCGGCCCACTCGGAAGGCGTGGTGTAACACACGAAAATATGGGAATCAGGCGGAATTCAAGTTGTTTGGCCGAAAAATGCCAAATATTAGGAACGATCATGGCGGGGCGGTGACTATGGTTCCTTAGGTCGTATTTGATAGCCCGGAAAAATTTTAGGCGATCGGGGTCCGAGGGTCCCGGGACCACTTGGAAGACGTGGGCTATAGCACACGATAATATGGGAATCAGGCGAAATTCTAGTTTTTTGGCCGTAAAATGCAAACAATGAGGAAAGGTCATGGAGGTGCGGTGAATATGGTTTCTTAGGTAGTATTTGATGTCCTGGAAAACTTTTAGGTGATCCGCCTCAGGGGGGCGCTACCAACTGTGAAGCCGTGGGCTATAGCACACGAAAATATGGGAATCAGGCGAAAGTCTAGTTTTTTGGCCGAAAAAC
>AWOL01S0441674.1:0-12332 GCA_000715115.1 Nicotiana otophora
AAGAAAACCTTTTAGATATATTAATAAAGTAAAGATTTGACTTACTTAAAAATAGTAGAAATATTGGAAAAGTCGTATTGAAAGTATTAAAGCAATAAGATTTAGAGCTCCACAAATAAGAGATGCTTTAATAAAATTAGTAGAAATTAGTGAGGATCTAAAAATAAAAAGTGAAGCAAGTTGTTTAGCAATATATGAGCTTGAAAATTTTAACTTTTTATTGGGCATGACTATTTGATATGATATATTATTTGCGGTTAATTTAGTTAGCAAAAGTTTACAAGCAAAAGATATGCATATGGATATTGCCATAGATCAACTAAGAGGTCTAATTTCTTTTTCTAAAAAATATAAAGAAGAAGGATTTACAAATGCTATGATTTCAGCTAAGAAAATTGCATTTGAGATGAATATAGAACTTGAATTTCGTAATAAACGTGTAATACTTAGAAAGAAATAATTTGATAAGAATGTTGATAATGAAATCACAAAGGCTCTTGAAGAATCTTTTAGAGTTGATTACTTCTTATACATAGTAGATCAAGCCATTTTTTCACTTCAAAATAGATTTGAACAGTTTGAAGTATATGGAAATATCTTTGGTTTCCTATTTAGTGGTAAAAAATTGAGATCATTAGATGACGAGAATTTGAAAAAATATTGTTTTAACCTTGAATGTTCCTTAAAACATGGCAGTCACATTGATATTGATGGTTTAGACTTATTTTCTGAATTAAAAGTGTTAAGAGAAATAGTACAGGTAGAAGATAATATTCTAATCGATATACTCAATCAAAAAAAAAGATTTGATTATTTTCCAAATGCTTATATTGCTCATAGAATAATGTTAACAATTCCTATAACAATTGCTTCAGCATAAAGAAGTTTTTCAAAATTAAAATTGATAAAATCTTATATAAGATCAACACTGTCTCAAGATAGATTAAATGTCTTGGCTATATTATCAATTGAAAAGGAATTATTAGAAAACATCGATTACAAAAAAATTATTAACAACTTTGCATCTAAAAAAACTAGAAGAATAGATTTTAAATAGAAATATATATTATAACGTTCTTATAAATACTTAAGCCATGTATTAAACTTTGGCCTTAGGCCCCACATGTGGTTGAGCCGCCCTTGGATATTGCAACTGAAGTGGAATTGTGGAAGAACTCTGTTGTTTGTTATGTCTTAGGAGCTTTCCTCCCCTTTTTCGGTTATGAAGGGATATATACAGAGGCTATGGGCAGAGCATAGTTTGAACAAAGTAGTGATGCTGAAAAATGGAATTATACTTGTTAAATTTGATAGTGATATTGGTATGAATGAAGCTATACAAGGAGGATATATCACTTCGACATTAAGCCGTTTATTGTGAAGAAATGGAACTCTGACATGAAGTTCACAAGAGAGGAATTATACACAGTCCCAATATGGATCAAACTTCCAAGCCTAGAATTTATGTATTGGAGTCCAAAAGGGTTAATTTAAATAGGAAGTCTAGTAGGAAAACCAATGATGGTGGATCAAAACACTGAAAAGAAGGCGATGCTCAGTTTTGCTAGACTGTTAGTGGAGGTGGACTTAAAGGCAAACCTTCCAGATGTAGTGTTATTCAGAAATGAAAAAAGGGTTGTGGTTGAACATAAAGTTCTTTATGATTGGAAACCAGCACTCTGTAACTACTGTAAAAAGTATGGGCACTCTGAGGATGTTTGTAGGAAAACGAAACCTTCAGAACCTGTTGAAAAAATGCAGGAGGAAAGGGTGCAGGATGACAACCAGAAGATGAAAGAAGAGGATAAGTAGGATAGAAACCAAGACAAAGAAGCAGTGCAATCTGCAAACAAAGGTAGCAGTAAGAATGCAGGCTCGATCACTTCTTTGAAGATAGGAAAAGCTCAAATCATAGGCTATCAGCAGGTTGCTAGGGAAAATTCCTTTCAGGCACTTGATAAACCAGGAACTAGTAAGGCACAAGAGATGGTTCCAGTGGGCAAAGTGGGAGGCCAATCCATTTCTTTGCCAGGGAATGGTTAATATTCTTTCTTGGAATGTAAGGGGGCTAAATGCCCCTAATAAGCAAAAGAAGACTAAACTCCTTTGCAATGATGAAAAGGTTGGAATGATAGGATTATTAGAAAGAAAAATAAAGAAAGATAGAATTGAGCAAGTAGCAGGAAAATTATTTAGTGGATGACAATATATCAAAAATTTGGAGGCTCATTATAATGGGAGAATATGGGTTACTTGGAGGCTAGAGTACTACATAGTTAATCCAAAAAGCATCACTGCACAGGGAAAAACATGTGAAGTTTATTATGTCCCTCTCCAAATTCAGTTTACTATTATCTTTGTGTCTGTATTTAACACTAAGGAAGAGAGGAAGAGCTTATGGAGATGGTTACTTGAACAAAACACAGAATGCAAGGAGCCTTGGCTAATCACATGTGACTTCAATTCAGTTTTAAATATAGAAGACATGATATGGGGTAATCCAGTTACATGGGCATAAGTAGTAGACTTTAACAATTGCATGGGAGAATGTGGATTCTTAGAACTACCATACCAGGGCAGTAAATATACCTAGAATGATAGACACTGTGTGCAAAGAATATATTCTAAAATAGACTAGACTTTTTTTAATGGGGAATGGTTAGACCTTATGCCACCATGTAATGCCAAGCTCCTACCTGAGGGTATAAGTGACCATTGTCCTATAAAGATAACTCTATCAGATGATACTCCTAGGGTCAAAAATATCATTCAAGTACTGCAATGCTTGGGCACAACACTCTCAGTTTAATCAAATTGTATCAGATTTATGGGGAACACCTATAGAAGGATGCAAAATGTTTCAGATTATTAAAAAGCTGAAACTACTGAAAAGGAAGCTTAGGGAACTCAACAGTCAATACTTCAGCAATATTGAGCAAACAACTAAAGTTGATTGACAAGCCTTGAAGTAAGTGCAGGAGAGGTTTCAGACTAATCCCAGTAACCATGACCTTCAACAGGAAGAACCTGAGAAATATCAGAAGTTTAGAGAATCATCCTACCTTGCTGAAATATTCTTACAACAGAAAAGTAAAGCTATATGGATAAGGTTGGGAGATAACAATACAGGGTACTTCTACTCAGTAATAAGACACAAAAGATTAAAGCTAGCTAATATTCAATTAAAAGATGACCAAGGGGTATCGCAGACAGAACCTGGAGCAATTGTAGATTTTTTCCTGAACTACTATCAGGAGTTGCTTGGGCAAAAGGCCATTATTAGAAGAAGAGCATACAAAGGCTTCGTACAAAATGGCCCCTTACTAATAACAGAATTACAACTGAAGTTACTGCATCCAATTGAGGAAAGGGAAGTCAAGAAGGAATTATTCCAAATTGATAACAATAAAAATCCAGGCCCCGATGGGTATAGCAGTGGGTTCTTTAAAGCTTATTGGAACATTCTAGGTTGTGATATTTCTAAAGTAGATTAATTCCACCAGCATTTCTCTAATCCCTAAGGTAACTGATCCTGAGTATGCCAGTCAATTCAGACCAGTTGCATGTTGTAATGTCTTGTACAAATATATTTCAAAGGTGATTTGCAGTAAGCTGAAAGATGCAGTAAATTACTTAGTACCAGACAATCAGTCAGCACTTGTGCAGGGTAGATCCATGATGCACAATGTGCTCATATTCCATGACTTGCTTAGGAACTATAATAGGAAGACATCACCTAGATACCTAATGAAAATTGACCTCTGGAAAGCTTATGATATGGTCAGTTAGGAGTTCCTAGAAGAGATTCTTCTTGGCTATGGATTTCCAAAAAGATTTATCCAATTGATTATGGCTTGTGTGACTTTACCAAAATTCTCAATCACTGTAAATGGTAAACAACATGGATATTTTTAAGGTCAAAGGGGACTTTGACAAGGTGATCCAATGTCCCCTTTACTTTTTGTGTTGGTCATGGAATACCTCTCCAGAATATTAGGGAGGATGAGTGAACTTCCAAACTTCAAGTACCGTCCAATATGTAAACAATTAAAGTTGAACCATCTCATATTTGCTGATGATTTAATAGTTTTTTCAAAGGTGAAGAGAGATCCGTGCATAGAGTAATGGAAGCACTAAAGCATTTTAGTGAGGTGTCAGGACTGATAGCCAACTTGGAAAAATCTAACATATTCATGACAGGGGTGACTGATCAAGCAAATGAGAGATTGTTGGCTGCCACAGGGTTCTCAAAGGGGTGTTTTCCTATTAGGTACCTTGGCCTTCCTTTGTCACCTAAGAGGTGGAGCAAGATGGAGTGTCAACAACTGATAGAGAACACCACTCACAGAATCAATGTAACATATGCAAAGAAGTTGTCATATGCATGAAGGCTTCAAGTGATAACTGCGGTTTTAGTTTTAATATACAACTTTTGGGGTGCAATATTTATTTTACCTCAGAGTGTCTTAAAGGAAGTTGATAAACGATGTCGAGATTACTTATGGGGTAGCTCAGAAGATAAGAGAAGAGTATCATTAGTTGCATGGGAGAAGATATGTTGTCCTAAGAAAAATGGTGGCCTGAACATCAAGGGATGCAGTAGTTGGAATAAAGCTTCACCTGGGAAACTGTTGTGGCAGCTAAGTGATAAGTAGAGATTTTGACTACTTATTAGCGCCTTTTAGCTTTTGTTTTAGTCCAAAAAGTGTTTAATTGTGTTCCCGAAAATTGATGAAATGTGCTAAATTGCAGGAATATTGGAAGATGGACTCCCGAGATAAAATCTAACTCAAAAAGGAGTAATCTAAACTCAAGGTCATAAAAGGCATAGAAGCTCACAAGTGTAGACCGCAGAATATCATCTGCGGTTGCAGATGATGAAGGAAAAGCCAACAGACTTTTGTGCAAAATGTGGTCCGCATATGAGTTGTGTTTCCACAAACGATGGCTAGAAATAAAGTTCAGACAATGTGCATTTCAAGTCCCTCAGAAGTGCGGACCGCACAGGAATTGTGCGGCCGCAGGTGTAAAAGTGTGGACCGCCGAATACCCAGTTGCGGCCGCAGATGTAAAAGTGCGGACCACATAAAGGATGCCTTGCGGCCGCAGATAAGAATTATGCGGCCGCAGACCTCCAGTTCCTGACAAGATTGAAAAAATATGCGGACCGCAAATGGAATTGTGCTGCCGCAGAACCTCCCAAAGGGAATTCACAATTTTAGGTTAACTTTTGAAATCATCTGCTACAGTAGCCGTTTCTCTTTACTGTTTTTAGTAGTTTTTCATATTTTGGGATATTTTAACATAGATTTTATCATTTTTATTTTGCAATATGAGTTTAATTAGCATTTCCTTAACCAGTATAAGAAAAGCCCTTAAGAAAAACTTACAAGAGTTTTATTGAATTAATGTTGAAAACATAACAGCGAAAAATAAGAAAATACAAAGGGGAGAGAGGCCTTAGAAAATTAGGAAATTTTCTGATACCTCTTATAATGGGATATGGGGGTCTTAAATAGACTGAATGAAAAGATGCCTTCAATATGAGGCGTACAATTATGTGGCTTTGATTTATTCGATAAACAGATGTGGTTGACAATCAGTAATGGGTGGTCCAATTTTTCAAAAAGCAAACAGTAAAAGTTGTCTTCTTTTTAAAAGTGAACAGTAAAAAGGATAAGATTCCTTTGTTGATGCAGACTTTGTCGGTCCTGGTTGACGCAGACTCTTTAGTCATAATTTGGGTCCATGTACGCCAAAGCTATCCCCTTTGGATCGCACATGTCTCCATTGCTGCTTTCTTCTGTAGAAGCAGCGTCTTCAATCAATTACATGATTTGGTTTTCTTCATAGTTGTCTATATTCTGTAAGGCTTGTTTCAGTTTTTCTTTGAGAGCAGCCTTGGAAGGTGAAGCTTTGGTAAAGCTTTGCTGAATATTCTTCGGGATTTTGGGGACTTGTTGCTTGAGAGTCCATCCTTTGATTTTAACTTCTTTGGATAGATACTTGATTCTATCAAATTCTACCTTAGTAAAATTCCAACTAATAATGAAAGATATACGTTTCTGGATAAAATATTTACACATTTTAATGTGCTCAAGTAAAGTGGAAATGGCCTCTTTGGTCTGAAAATCATCAAACCTGCTGAGGAATTGTTGAGGGAGGATTTCTTTGTTTCCTCCAAATAGGTTCCACCATTCGTAGAACCACCTGGGAATTACAACCTTAGTAACTTCTAGGCTATACTTCATGAACCAAGTATGTCCTGGTCTATTGATACAGAAAATTAAACCATGCTGCTTTGTAATCGTGCCAGTTATAAGTCTGGGGACGATGTGTCATGGTAAGTGCTATAGCTGTGTGCAGATGATCTACAAACCACTCAAATGGTGATAAAATTTTCTTAATAGTAAACCTAGAGTAATTAATGAACCCTGGTCTATTATCACATAAAGTATGTTCTACTTCGATAGAGTCTGTGTCGATGAGAATAGCTTCATAGAACCTTCTTGTCTTGTATGGACTGTCAGTATCCACATAATTGAAATCCGTAAAACATGGTTTGATAAGGTCTTCTAATCTGAGACCTTCATATTCCTTATCTGGAGCTAATATGGGCAATACCTGGATGGTAATATAATCGAACTTTTCTTCTTTGTGAAGATCTTCTGATACCTTCTTTGCTGAAGGATTAACTGCTTCTGCGAAAGTTTCTGGAACTTTCATGGCATAGCTTTCCTTTGTCTGAACTGAGGAGCTAGATGCTGATCCTTTTTCTAAAGGCTTAGGTTGGGGATTGGTAAGTTTCTCTGAGGTAACTGGGATAGGTGCTGGTAGTTTTGGGTATTCAGCTAGAGCTGTATACCGGTTTTAAAAGGAAAGTTGGGGCCTTTGAGGGGCTGTTGATTTACTGGGAGTAATCAGGAGAGGAACGAATGGTCTAGCCATTTGTGGTTTGGTGATCTCTTTCCCTTTGGAAGGGGTGTTAGGCTTGAAGGGCCTCATTCTTTCCCTGTAAAAATTCTCTTATTAGAAAATCAGGTAAAGAGTTATTTTCTCCTTTAATGAAATCAATTTTGAAATCAAAGCTAGACAGTAGAGCTTGCCATCTAGCGAATATCTGTTTTGAAACCAGATTTTTAACATCCTTTTGAAGAATTTCTTTAGCAGATTTACAATCCACTCTTACCAAAAATTCTTTGTTAATAAAGTCATCTTGAAATTTAGTGATACATAGCACTATAGACAAGACTTCTTTCTTAACAGTAGAATAATTTTTCTGGGCAAAATTCTAGATTCCTGAAGTAAAATGAACTAGTTGTTCAGAAGACTCAATGGTAATCTGTTGTTTAAGGATACCTCTATAACCTATGTCTGAAGCGTCTGTTTCAACAATCATAGAAGCTTCTGGGTTAGGGATTCCTAAGCAAGGAAGGTTTTGTACTAATCCTTTGACCTGGATTACAGACTGTGTTTGTTCTGAACTCCAAGGGACATGATTCTTCTTAAGTCATTTGTAAAGAGGTTCACAGACCTGTCTAATGTTAGGGATGAAATCAGCAACATAGTTGAGACTTCCTAAGAATATCTGCAGTTGGGTTTTATCCGTGATTTCATTTGGGAATTTGGATGAGAACTTTATGGCTCTACAGATAGGTTTATAGGATCCTTGGTATAGGTCATGTCCTAAGAATCTAATGGAGGTTTGGAAGAGTTTGATCTTCTGAGAGCTAACTACCAAACCATTTCTCTTAACAACTTTAAGAAAAATGTTGAGATGCTTGAAGTGAGAATCTATGTTATCAGAGAAGATTAGAACATCATCAATGTAAACAATAGACATATAACTGTAATCGTTAAAGATGGAGTTCATGATATTCTGAAACTCTGATGGGGAATTCTTGAGCCCAAATGGCATTACATTCCATTCGTATTGACCGAAAGGAACGTTGAACTCCATTTTGTATCTGTCTTTCTCGGCTACTTGAATTTGCCAGAAACCAGATTTCATATCGAACTTACTATAAACATTAGCTTTGTAAGTTCTTTTCAAGAGATCCTTTTTGTTAGGAATGGGATATCTAATCCATTTAAGAACGGCATTTAAAGGTTTATAGTTTATAACTAATCGTGGGAAACCTCTTTCTCTTTCTGCACTTTTATTAACATAAAACACAGAGCAACTCCAAGGAGACTTAGAAGGGCGGATGATGTTATTTTTGAGAAGATTTGAAATCTCAGTTTTGCAAGTTTCCATCATTTCCTGATTCATTTGAATAGGTCTTGCTGGTGGAGATGACCTGTTCATTGAATCCTTCAATGTATGGGAGCTCGACTAAATACTTTTTTCTTTCCCAAAAGGCATTAGGAAAATCAGAGCATATTTCGTTTTCAAAAGTGTTTTGAAGATTGGCTATCTTAGTAACCATCTCCGGGGTTTCTAAAATCTGCTCGATTTTCTTAACTCTAATTGCATCCTTTAAAAAGGTTACATGTTGAGAAAGTTTGTTTATGCGAAAAACAGTATTTTCTCTAATGAAATTACTTTCATCCTGTGAAAGAGTTTTAACAAAAGAAAAATGTAATTCTTTTCCTAATATGCATGTAGAAATACCGTCTAAGCCAGTAATGAAAGGGTTTATCTGAGTGATAAAAGAAATTCCTAAAATGATATCTTCATTGATATCTTCAGTGATAATAAAATCATTTGTCAAACAAATTCCATTGTTGCAAATATGAGCTTTAGAAAGCTTGTAATTAATACGACGTTGTTCTCCTGTAGCAGAGTATAATTTAGAAGTACGTTTTTCCAAGTACTGAGTAGGAACAATACCTTTCATGATGCAGTTACGATCTGCACCACTATAAAGTAAGGCAATTTTTTTAATAACATAATGTTTTCTAATAACAATCTTGACTGGAATATGGCAACTCTGAGGTTTGACACTAGTGATAACCGTAAGACCGGGAGATTGGGACGATGAAGTCTTATCTTGAGCAAGACGAGGGTCGATAGAGTTTTCATTCTCAGAATGATACTCGCTCTTATGAAGTTCAAGTTCTTCTTCATTCTCTGACTTATATTCATAAGTCTTAGCTTGTTTGAGAACTTGTTCTGTTAAAACATCAATTTCGACTTTTCCAAGTCTGGATTTGATATCCTTGATTTCTTCTTTAAGTTCTGAAACTTCGTGTTTCAGATCAGAAATCGAGGGTTCAACTGGTTTATCGAAGCGAGCCATGACTTGCTTCATGCTGAAAGGTTCAACAACTGACCTTGGCTTTGGTCTGTCATTTTGCTGAGATAGAATAAGGTTCTTGAGTTCAATCAAGTATTTCTTCCTAGACTCATCATCGGGGATGTGTTGGACAACATCAAACAGAGCTTCTTTGGAGCTATCAGAAAGAACCTTAATGGAAGCCGGGGTGCTGTCACATGTATAGAAGGCTCCAGAGTAGTGGCATTCGTTGCCAGATTGGCTTGAATCAAAATTATAAGCGATGTTGATATCTTCTTCATCGCTATATTCATCTGACGAATAATCAGGGGAAGAATCTGAGTTGGGTTCTTCCAGGATAGAGAAGTGTTCCTTTTTGGTATCTTCATTGATTTCAAGAAGATTAATCTTCTTCTTTTTTCTGTCAGGCTTGCACTGGTTTGCGCTGTGGCCGGTTTTAGCACAATTCCAACAGACATCTTTGGTTTTGGAAGACTTTGAGGGTCTTCTGAATTTGGATTTTTTCCTAGGTAAACCATCAAAGGATGGACTCCCAAGCAACAAGTCCCCAAAATCCTGAAGAATATTCAGCAAAGCTTCACCAAAGCTTCACCTTCCAAGGCTGCTCTCAAAGAAAAACTGAAACAAGCCTTACAAAACATAGACAACTATGAAGAAAACCAAATCATGCAATTGATTGAAGACGCTGCTTCTACAGAAGAAAGCAGCAATGGAGACATGTGCGATCCAAAGGGGATAGCTTTGGCGTACATGGACCCAAATTATGACTAAAGAGTCTGCGTCAACCAGGACCGACAAAGTCTACATCAACAAAGGAATCTTATCCTTTTTACTGTTCACTTTTAAAAAGAAGACAACTTTTAACGTCTTATACAGTTCACACAAATAGTTATGTCATGATCTTTGTGAGAAGACAACTTTAGTAAAAGCATTGTCTCTACTCACCTTGATTTCTTGCTTTTGCATACCTTTGTTTGCTCATATCCAATGAGTTCAACCCACCAAATAAATCTATACATAGTTAATTTAAAATTCAATACTAGAAGTTCTAATATTTCCAAATTATAGAAACCTAGGTTTGATTCTTCTCTCCTTCTAGGGTTCATCACTAATCTAAGTTCTTGTAGTAGTTTATAGGAAACAATATCAACCATAAACCCTTCTAACAATCATGGTTGAAAGCGGTTACGAAACTTACCTTGAATCACGAAACCCTAGGTTAGCGGAGAGACCTTGTTCTTGAGTTCTTGTTGAGAATCTAGCGGTTTTGAGATGGAATATTGTTAGAATTGATGTTTGGAAGTAGTATTCTAGTATTAATCGCATTGAAAACTCTCCTTAGGTAGTATGAGAACCCTTGGATCATTGTATGACTTGAGGATGGGAGGGGAGGCTTAATCTTAAAAGAATGAGGTTATTTTCTCTCTCCTCGTCCCTTTTATTTCAATTTCACGCCTTCAGCGTCAAGGTCTGCATCCAACGCTACCCAAAACGCCCCAAATAAAATAATTTCTCTTTTTGGCATTCTGATTCGCGCCTGGCACACCCCTGGGCGCCCAAAAATGAGGCCCATTTTTCTGACAAGATAGTCTTAAGTAAAACGCCTATAACTTTTTATAGGAGCATCGAAATGATGAACAATTTGAAGTGTTAGAAATTAGACTTCAAGGAATTTCTTTTGATATATAGCTCAAATCTCAATTCATTATATATTGATATATGCGGCTAAGGTCATTTTCATCCCTTAAACAACTCCAATGGATTCTAATTTACTCCTCTCCTCTTATAACCATCCATTCAACCTTCTAAACATAAGGTTTATGTATTTTATGCCTTCGTAAANTGAAGACGCTGCTTCTACAGAAGAAAGCAGTAATGGAGACATGTGCGATCCAAAGGGGATAGCTTTGGCGTACATGGACCCAAATTATGACTAAAGAGTCTGCGTCAACCAGGACCGACAAAGTCTGCATCAACAAAGGAATCTTATCCTTTTTACTGTTCACTTTTAAAAAGAAGACAACTTTTAACGTCCTATACAGTTCACACAAATACTTATGTCATGATCTTTGTGAGAAGACAACTTTAGTAAAAGCATTGTCTCTACTCACCTTGATTCCTTGCTTTTGAATACCTTTGTTTGCTCATATCCAATGAGTTCAACCCACCAAACAAATCTATACATAGTTAATTTAAAATTCAATACTAGAAGTTCTAATATTTCCAAATTATAGAAACCCTAGGTTTGATTCTTCTCTCCTTCTAGGGTTCATCACTAATCTAAGTTCTTGTAGTAGTTTATAGGAAACAATATCAACCATAAACCCTTCTAACAATCATGGTTGAAAGCGGTTACGAAACTTACCTTGAATCACGAAACCGTAGGTTAGCGGAGAGACCTTGTTCTTGAGTTCTTGTTGAGAATCTAGCGGTTTTGAGATGGAATATTGTTAGAATTGATGTTTGGAAGTAGTATTCTAGTATTAATCGCATTGAAAACTCTCCTTAGGTAGTATGAGAACCCTTGGATCATTGTATGACTTGAGGATGGGAGGGGAGGCTTAATCTTAAAAGAATGAGGTTATTTTCTCTCTCCTCGTCCCTTTTATTTCAATTTCACGCCTTCAGCGTCAAGGTCTGCATCCAACGCTACCCAAAACGCCCCAAATAAAATAATTTCTCTTTTTGGCATTCTGATTCGCGCCTGGCACACCCCTGGGCGCCCAAAAATGAGGCCCATTTTTCTGACAAGATAGTCTTAAGTAAAACGCCTATAACTTTTTATAGGAGCATCGAAATGATGAACAATTTGAAGTGTTAGAAATTAGACTTCAAGGAATTTCTTTTGATATATAGCTCAAATCTCAATTCATTATATATTGATATATGCGGCTAAGGTCATTTTCATCCCTTAAATAACTCCAATGGATTCTAATTTACTCCTCTCCTCTTATAACCATCCATTCAACCTTCTAAACATAAGGTTTATGTATTTTATGCCTTCGTAAATTTTCACACATCCTTGTGTCTAACTTAGAGCTTGAGTGAGAACATAATACTTAGCAAACGTTTTCTGGGGCTTTACATATATCC
>AWOL01S0442948.1:0-13731 GCA_000715115.1 Nicotiana otophora
CGGTGCCGAAGCGCTAATATCGGTCGAAGTATGAGAATCGAGACCGAGCCTGGAACTATTGGACGAGAGGCGTGAGACCGAAGAATCAAACAACGAGGCCATGAGCACGAGCCTGGAACTATTGGATGAGAGGCGTGAGACCACTCTCGTCATCCAAAAATAACGGATCGAAAGGTATTATAACCGGAGAGCCAACCTCCGACACTTCAATATCGGGGATTTGGTGATAAGAAAGGTGACACCGAACACCCAAAACTCGAACAAAGGGAAGCTGGGACCGAATTAGGAAGGTCCATATCGAATTATCGAGATTACCGACAAAGAATCATACAAACTCGAAGCAGGGAACGGTGAGCGACTACCGAACAACTGGAACGTAACCCACATAAAATGATACTACTGTTAAGGTACGACCCCATCCATTTCGTTCTTTACATATATTACAAACTGGACTAACACTTGCTGGCAACATCCAAAGAATGATGCAACTATTAGGCCCGAATGGGTTTTTCGGCAAGGTTTTTAACGAGGCAACAATAGATCATGCTAACTTAGAATTGAAGATTGGTTACGAACCGGAGTCGAGGGTCACATTAATAGTATCTAAGCCCTCTCAACGATCGACCTCGAATACTGGGGGCCATCACCCTCGGATAATGATTTTAGCAAGGAAGGAAACTTTGTGCTTGAACAGCCTGTGCTTGGTGGATATGATTTATTGTAAGGGTCAAACGGTCAAATGAACCATGCCCACATAGACCACGTAAGCCATAACACGAAGCTTGTACACATTTGCAATCTTGTATGTTGTGCACAAAAATAAAATAAAGTTTCTACCTTACAGATACACATTTTGTCCCTTAAGACTATTACATTTTGTTCCTTAAGGATAAATATTGATCCCAAGGGCCGCCTCTATCCAGATCGAAGAGATCACCCCCACTTGAGGACTGTCATCCTAGGCAAGCCCAGACGGCTCGGGTATGGAAGCCCGGGGGTACAAAGCCTACTAGGTAGTACCCAAACTTAAAAGGCTACGACCATCCTAGAAACGGCTCGGAGACGTCCGAAACCCGTAATCAAAACATAAGGCCTTCAAAACTTCTAAACGGGTTCAAAGGCTACCCTCGGCAAAACTATAATCTAAAAATATTTAAGTAAGCACTTTGGGGAAAGCTTCCGGTCATACCAAGACCCCACGAGTTTCAAACAAAATTACATTGAGAGCGAGCCTTGTTCGAACCTCCGAACAAGACCTTATTACTACGTTTTTTTTCATGCTAAGGCATTTAAAATCTTTGCAACCATAAAGAAGAAACCAAAAGAAACTAACTCGAAAATTGGCAAAGGAAAGCCTTATATATATATATATATATATATATATATATATATATATATTTCCAATAGAGATCTTTACAAAGGCCAAATGGCCTTAACAAAATGAACAAAAATACAAAAACAAAAGAAAAATCTCTACGGCACCTAAGCCTGATCTCCACCGGAGCCAGCCTCGTCACCTGGGCCATCGGGGTCTTCTCTGCCCTCGGGTTCGCTGGAGCCCTCAGAGCCTTCCTCGTCCTCGAGTCAGCCAGCTTCTTAGCCTCTACCTCATGCCTTTTAGCATCTTCGATCTCGGTCGACAGGGTAAAACCCCGGGCATGGACCTCCTCGAGAGCCTCTCTTCGGGACTGCCACTTCACGTGTTCAACAGTGACTTTCAGGCGGTCCTGGGCCACCTCAACATTAGCTCTGTAGTCAGCCATCATCTCTTCAGCATCGACCCTGGTTGTTTCCATCACTGACTTGGCTATTTTCAGCTCCTTGCCAAAGGCATCCCGTTCGGCAATTGTCGAGCCTAGTTGAGACTGGAGGTCTTCGATATTTTGGGCCTGGGCCTCGGCTTTCTCCCTCGCCACTCAAAGTTGGACCTCCACTGAGGCCAGCTGCTCTCGTCTAGTCTACTTCTCCGAAGCCAATCGGTCCATTTTTTCCTTCCACTCTTCGGTCATGACCTTGACCTCATCCATCTCGGCTCGAAGTTAGTCGATCCGGTCAACCTTCTACTGAACCTGCGGGTTTTGACCGTTAGTCGCCATGTCTAACTCGTCATCGCTAACTTCAAAGATCTTTACCTGTTCCACCAGGTCGGCATGTTCCTTCTGATCCGCATCCAACTCAGCCCGGAGATTCTTGACTACTTCTTCGTGATGCTCGCTGAGAAGCTTATACATGTCCCTCTTCTCAGCAAGCTCCTTGACCTCAGCCTCGAACTGGTTAACCTCAACCCGGTACCATAGAAAGGCTTCATGATGGAATACCGAGGCCTGCAAAGATATGAAAAGGAAAAGGCATGAGAGCTATCAAAAATTAAATTCGAAGATAAAAGAGTGTAATGACACCTTACCCGGTTTAGCGCATACTGTGCTTTGTTGAATAAGCACGGCGCATCCACCTCGTTCATTTTTGCCAGATCTTCTTCGGTTACCAGGCACCGGAGGTAGCTAGCTACTCCGACAGGGGAGGAAAGAACCCGGGCATCCTCTGAGACAGTGATGATAACTGACCGCTTCCAGCTGGGATCCATGTTCGGGGCGGGGAACCGGTTGATCAACTTTGGGCTCGAGTTCGGCCCACCGACCTCCGAGGATGAGCTTTTCCTTGGCACCTCTAAATCACCCAACCCGGAAAAGTCTTCTATATAGAGCGGTTGAGTCCATACCATAAAAAAGCAACGGAGGGGATCGTCTGCTCCATGAGCCCCTTCGTTGGATCGCTCCTTCGTCGCTTGAGCTTCATTGAACATGGACTCTGTAAACGAAGGTGACCCAAAATTTCTATAACACCGGGCGGGGAGGAGCCAGTGTCTCGAGAGGTCTTGGCCCTCACTTCTGCACCAGCCTCCTGAACCTGAGGGGGATTAGCCTCCATTATTTCCCCCTCGGTTGCCACCCGCTCCTCGGGGATGGACGGCTCACATGCCATAAAAATATCGTCCTCCTCGGGCTCGTCTCTGAGCCGGTAAAGTGAGTCCGAGTCAAGAACTCGAGAGCTGGAGATTTCCTTTAGCTTACGAGCCAACCTTCTCCTAGGTTTCTTTTTCTCCGAGTTCGGGGAATTCAGAGCCCTCCTTCTTTTCTTCTCTCCTGCTGCGTCCCCGGACTTCCCCGAAGCAGAAGGATCAGTGGGCAGGTCTTCGCCCCCTACTAAGTGCCTAAGCTCAATGGTTTTAAGCAAGCCTGTAAAAAGAGAAAAGAAGGAATGAGAACATAGTGCTGAAAAAGAAATCCTAGTGCTACTTCAGGAAAAGAAATCTTACCGTAGGAACGGGCCTCCCAGAGACCCTTTGAGAGCTCGTGCCATGAGCGCTCGGCATAAGGCGTCTGCGAACAAATGCCCTCGATCCACTTCTTGAGCCGAGGAATGACGTTCGGGACTCGAGCGAGGGCTACACCACAGCAAATACCGATGAGGAAAAGGAATGTAAAACATAAAATTGACATCTAAAAGAAAAGGACACTCACATGCTACATTCCACTTCTTGAGGAATGGCCTAAATTCGGCAGGTATTAGGTTGGTGGTCCTCACCCGAACAAAGTGTCACTGCCAACCCCGATCTCGATCCTCGTCGATGCTTGAAAATAGGGCTTCGCTGGCCCGTCGTACGAGCTTTATCAGCCCCCCCAGAATATTCGAGGAGTTTACAAGCGGAGTAGATGATCGATGGTGAACAAGCAGGAGTCGATTTTATTCACGAAGAATCAAAGGAGGATTACGATCTTCCACAATGATGGGTGGATCTGACCGAGGCACACTTCATATCTCCTACAGAAATCCAGAACAACCAGGTCCACCGGGCTAAGTGTGAAGGGGTAGGTGTAAACACTCAGATACCCCTCTACAAGGGTAGTGGCCCGGGGATTACTATGTCCTTATCCGCCCAGCCGCAGTCCTTGCGAACCGCAGGAAGGACATCCTCGGTGATGGAGCAAATGTACCTGGATACCGCCTCGCATCGGCCTTGCACCGATAAGGAATTTTCGACCTTAAAGTCATCCGTGACCGAACACCCCCCGGGGACGAATATTTTTAAGGGAGGTTCGACTGCCGGTTCATCAGTAGCTGTGCCCGGAGCGGACCTCTCGAGGTCAACCATATCGGGAGCGCTCTACTCGATTTTGGCGGTCAGCCTTGAAGAGGAAGTAACAACCTTTTGGGGAACAGTTTTAGAAGTCTTCACCATTGTTATCTAGAAAAAAAAAATTAGAATAAGTGAAAAGGAAGATTAGGAGATGGAGGATAAAAGCTTGCTGAGAAAATCAAACGTGCTAGTTTGGATAAAAGATAAACGAAAACTTGTAATTTGCTGAAAACTCTTGAAGAACGGAGGTAAAAATGTTAGGGTAGGAAGAGAGGCAGTGATATCCTGAAGGTACGAGGGTAGAAGCTTGGTCAAAAAGTAAAAATTGAATGAAATAAGGGAGTATTTATAGAGGCTTCGCGCCATTTCGTATCCAAGGACGGCCTCCCGATGGCTAACACTCGTTTGAAGTTATTATGACACATATGACGGGACGTTTCGAGTTTCTTCTACGACGTGTTGGGGAAGGAATCGAGGTGCTCATGTCGTTTCTCGTCGTTTTCGTAAACTTACTCTCCGAGAAACGACGAGACTATCTGTATACGGGTAAAACCAAGCCCATGAGAGGCCTCGTCTTCCGATGAAGCAAACGGAGCAAGAAACGTAACGACAGGGAACCAGAATCAAGACCAGGAGCCCCTCGAGCCCGGGTCTGGGCAAAGCGCCCGGCCTCGGGAGTATCGGGGCCATGACCCCGAATTCTGTTCGAATCCCAAAGGCCTCAGAGAATACTACCAGGTAACCGAGCACAACCAACAAAAGGCCGTGATATCCGTGACCAGCCGGATATCACAGCGTGTATCTCAGCACGTATCGATACATAACGAGTGATTGGTTAAATAGAAGATTTTTTACCTTTTGTAGAACTGTACTTACGGTAAAACTCCCCTACTATATAGGGGGGAGGGGTCTGATTATTCATTAGGAACAGTGTAACACGCATATCAAGGTAATATACTATTATTTCTCTATTATTCAAAGTTCTAGTTCTTGTTCATCAGTGCTGGGTCATTGTGAGTCCGAGATCAGAGGGTGATATTTCATTAAGGTTGTTGTTAAGTCTGGAATCACCCTCCTCCGGTGGTTTGATAATTTATTACCTCCTTTGTCCATTTAATCTTACACAATTTTTCGTTTGTATCGAATTAATCCACGTATCCTTAAAACCAAAAATAAATTTAATTGTTATTTGTTTTTTAGGGTAAACAAAATTACCAATTATTCTCTAGTTCCAGATAAAACTTAAACTGTAATTTAAAGTTATTACCAAAAGTGCTTTCGAGGAGATAACAAAAATAGTTTATAAAAAATATATTCCTGAGCAGTTTTGAATTCTTAAATTTGACAAAAGTGCAACATTTTTTTATCTCCGTTAATAATTTAATTGTTAACAAACATTGGATGTTAAAGAAAGTTCTAGCCAAACAAAGTCCTGTCAAATTGCTGAAATTGTAACACTAAATTGTAACAGACACTAGAAATAAACAAAAAAATATATAATTCACCTAAAAGAACTGCACATGACACTAGAAGAATAAAAAATTATACAAAATTGCACCTCTAAATATGAGTTCTCGTTAAGTGTTTAATTGTTTTTTGTTATTTTATAATTTTCTTTAAATCTAACAATAAGAATTTATTAATATTTGACTGAAACTAAAAAACGCACTTTTGATAAACTTAAAAAATCAGAACTGCTTAATAATATACTTAAGGGACTATATTAAACCTACTCCAAAACATAAGGGTTCATTTATACCATTTTCACCAAAACTTTCATTACAAGCAGTCGAGCGCTATAATTCCTTTTTTTGCTTGTATCTTTTCCTTTTCCCAAGTTCTCCATTGTAAGAACCCCAGCCCGCGTCATCTCGTTTCGAAAGCTTTGATTTCTCAAAATTCTCCATTGAAAAAATATTTGCACTCTCTCTCTCTCTCTCTCTCTCTCTTTCTCTGTGTGTGTGTGTGTGTGTGTGTGTGTGTGTGATTTAAAAGAAACACCAAAATGAATAATGTGGTTACTGAAGTTGCAGCGCTACTTAAACGCCGTTGCTCTGCGGGAAAACGTAAACCCAGGTTTTTCAAGAGAAGAGGTAACCCCATTTGGCTAGTATAATCAATAATTACATTGCTAATTTTTATCCTCTCATAATCTGGAAACCAACTTCTTTCACCATTCCCCAATATCGTGAGAACTTTTTTCTTTTCACAGTCAAGTTAAAAGCAAAACGGAGAAGTAAAAAAGCAGTAGGTGTTAAAGGAGAAGAAGGATTAATCCCACTGGTAAAGAAGTATTGGGTCCAAAGATATGATCTTTTCTTAAGATATGACGAAGGAATTAAGATGGATGAAGAGGGCTGGTTTTCAGTTACGCCGGAGCAGATTGCCGTCAGGCATGCCGCCCGCTGTGGCGGCGGTGTCGTCATTGACGCTTTCGCTGGTGTTGGTGGCAATGCTATCCAATTTGCAACTATGTATGTAGTGTAGTGTTTCTTGCCGAGTCCTTTTGTTTTCAATTATTTTTGGGGTCTTCTTTTAGTCTGCCTCTAAGACAAAGAACATAAAAGATGGAAATGAACCCATTAATTAATTCCTCTACTGCCATTCTCTATTCTCTGTGCGTTGTTCAAGTGGAAATTCACCTAGTATACGCAAAAATGAGAATTATTCCTTACTTGTTTTGTATATAAGAGTTCATTATATCTTAGTCAATCTCGTAGACTTGTATTTCTGTGAGATTATAGGTTTAGAAGTTGAAATGTTCTGCTGGTTGAATTGCTTGTGTCTAGTCTCAAAGAAGTAGTAAAAACAGATAGAAACACTAACCAAAACAAGCATTTGTTTTTAGATAAATTGCATTTACTACAATGTTAACTCAAAAAGACTGTTGCTTCTTTCAGAGATGCAATTTTTTTAAGGTGATTGGTCATAAATCTAGTGCACTTGCTCTATATGAGCTACTTGCATCAGATGAGTCTTGAGAAACATCTTCTTGAAGCTATTGATAAGAGAATGATAGTCTAATGATTTTTATGGTTCTTAGACTCATAAAATATCTTTATCTCCCATGATCTCATACATAGGTGTCATCATGTCATTGCAATTGATATTGACCCTAGAAAAGTTGCATTGGCTTTTGAAAATGCAAAGGTATACGGTGTTGAAGAGCGTATTGATTTCATTGTGGGAGACTTTTTCCAACTGGCCCCATCCTTGAAGGTCCATCCTCTCTCTCTCTCTCTCTCTCTCCTTGTCGATTGTGGGTATACGTACATCCTCTCTGTTAAAAGCTATAGTATCTTTATCTAGCTGGAGTCAGTAGAATGATAAGCTGGATCCTATTGAATGTAAGTTGGTTTATCTGTATAAGTGGATCATGCACTAGTTTTGTTAGATTAACTTTCTATATAGAGCAGTGTTTAACTTGTTCATGAATTTCACATTTGGTACGAGGCTCATGCTGCCTCAATATTATCCTTTTAGGATATTAAGATTCTAAAAAGGAACAGTATGGGACTGTCAGGATTTAGCTGATGGCAGCATGAGACTCTATACCCTGCAGTTTGGGAATGGTCAAATGCAAATCTTTTACCCGTGCACAAGAGGGAGGCCGTTTTATGCTTCAGGCTGTCCTTACTGGTATTTAGATAACTAGACAGCTGTGTTTGGTTGTTATAATCATGATGCACTACTGATTTGGAACTCTTAATTTAGAGATCCGCGTTAACTGCTCTTTCTGTTAGGCAGTTTAATTATCACTTTCTTTTTTTGGTCTAGATGTGGCTCTGATCGAAAAAATGATAAACACGGCTTAGATTAACAAAAATGTGATTTCTGGTACCTTACATTTGTATTTTGTCATGTGAAGCTTTAAAATTATGTCCTCACCTAGTTTTACTATCTTGAAAACCAAAATGATTTAAAGATATTTATGTCTTGCAAACTATCCCGGAGCACCTTTACCATTGTGTCAAGGCTAAAGCTTAGGTTGTTCGGCAGCCATTGGCATCACATGGCTTTTCAAAAATGGATGATACAGCATTCTTGATTAAAAAAAGAGAGGATGATACAGCATCTTGTTTTGTCTAGTGAGGTTAAGTCTGTTGTTGTTTCCATGTTGTCCAGGATTCCTGATTTGTCTCCACAAAAATGCTTGCTTCTGTCACTTGAAGGAGCCTCTGCTTATTTGTTGCTGGAAGCAGCCTCAGTTGCATGAAATAATTATGACACTGGATGTCCATAGAAATTGCCTTGTGACGTAGATTGTCCCGTTCCGTAAGTAGGTGAAAAAACTTCTAAATCCAGAAAGCTGACCTTTACTAAGGAGCATCACTTCATCTCCTTAAACTTTTAAACTGTGAGAGGATTTTAAACTACCTGTTGATGGATTCTACTTCTTGCTATGCTTTTGTTCCACTTACCTTGGAGTAGCATGAAACTAAAGCATGTTAGATCTTGATGGGTTGGATAGCTGCATATTGGACCATCTATTATGTGTTTGTGTGCTTCACCAAGCGATATGTTCTCAGCAAAGAATTGGATAATAGATTCCCCAAGGATCAATAAATAACGCTGTTGTAAGGTTTTGAGCATTGCAAGTCCATAAAATTCAGGGAGACCGAAATATAATGCGTTGTTGAGGGACTCCCATTCAATCCTTGCCATTCTCTAATTTCCCCTTTGCAGTTTCTCTTCCTAAATGTTATCATCTTCTCTTTACTAGGGGAATGTAGTATTTCTTTCACCTCCATGGGGTGGTCCAGCATATATGGCAAATGAAACTTTTACCCTCGACTTGCTGAAGCCAAAAAATGGGTATGTCCTGCATTTGGCTAATTAGTTGTTTCTATGTCACTCTGTTTTTTGTTATTTGGTAGTTACTTTCTCATGTTGCATTTTAGACCTGTCATTATCAGTTGCACTCTTCAGTAAAATCTATATCTACTCTTTTTAGCTATGTTAATTTTTCTTTCCATATATTTGGCTTTTGGTGTCACTGAAAATCAATTATACACTTGGCAGTTCAACTTCTGTTTTCTTTCCTTTTTTCTTTTCATTTCGTTTCCCCTCAGTTTTGTCTTAAATTACCCCAAGAACTTTTCTATAAAGATAAATATGCCAAAAAGGGTGGTACAGTTGAAAGGTGGGAATCAAAGCTTGATCATCAGGCTTTGTTTCATATAAAATTTCTCAGATGTGATTGAGAAGTTGGGTCTAGTTAGGAGGGGTTATAATTAATCCAATCTTCAACTGCTGTCGATGGTTTAATAAACCAATACTTGTATTTCTAGTCCTGTTGATAATCTGAGAGTAACTTCCCAAAAATTAAAAATTAAAAAACATAACTATGAGAATATTTTCAATCCTTATGTTAGTATGTTCCGATCTTATCTAATGAGCTATAGTCCAAATGCACCTTATTTCCGTCTAATAGGATCAGGATGTGTTTTGTTGATGAGACTTTTTAAGTTACATGTTGAAAAAGCTCTTTTACTTTGTGCAGTTATTCATTGTTCCAAGTTGCTCAAAGCATAACACCAAATGTCATTATGTATTTGCCTCGTAATGTGGACTTACAACAAGTTGAAGAGCTTTCTTGGTTATCTTCTCCGCCTATGAAAGTCGAGGTAGTCTGCTTCTCTTTGTTGTGCTAACATGGTACATTAAACAGTTTTACTAGAGCTGGGTTTCCTTATGCAGATTGAAGAGAATATGCTTCATGGAAGGTTGAAGAGCATAACTGCTTATTTTGGTGACATCGCGTTCTAAACCTTAGCATGTATGAACTCTAACCAGAATCTAACAATGTCCTTTGTAATTTTATGTATCTCTATATCCATCAAAGTCTGTTCAATCGAAGACTCTGTACATATGAAAATGTACGGTCTCAAGTTGACTCCTGCTATTTAAGAACTTCATGTTATGTCAGTTACGAATTACAATGGATTAGCGCCATATATGGCCAAGTGCGTACTGCTGAGCTGATTAATGAGGATGAAATAAGAAGTTTTTGGCATTGTATTGCTGATTAATGAAGACAAAACTGTAGATTTTGCTATTTAGTACTTTAGAACAAAAAAGAGAGGGAAATGAGTAAGAGTTGATTCTTCTATGTACAAACATANAGCGCCATATATGGCCAAGTGCGTACTGCTGAGCTGATTAATGAGGATGAAATTAGAAGTTTTTTGGCATTGTATTGCTGATTAATGAAGACAAAACTGTAGATTTTGCTATGTAGTACTTTAGAACAAAAAAGAGAGGGAAATGAGTAAGAGTTGATTCTTCTATGTACAAACATATGTAATATGTACATCTTTTCTTGGTAGGTCAGTTTGAGAGTGACTTTTTCACTAAGTATTTATATCTGAAAGGAAAGGGGGATGTGTCTATTAATCTTAAACCAACCAATAAATGTTCATGAATATTTTTAGGCGTAGGTTGTTATCACAATATAATTGTCATCCATCTTTAGGACCACCCAAAGGAACTCGTTTTCCGACTTCATCTTCATCTGACTTTGGGATACTGCAACGTCAATAACCCCATATACTAAAGAAGGAAAGTGATGTACTACTATTAATTTTTGGTAGAAGCAAGTTGTAATAATGTTAGGTATCCACCTAATAAATACATATGTGTTTGGATTTGGTGCTCAATTGAGCATGTCCTAAAAGTGTTAGTTATCACTTAGCAGCCTTTAGTAAAGAGCTACCATTTTAGAAACAGTTGTGTTATATCCTATTTTGTGCATCATTTTTATCTAATGAAAGTCGAATGAATCAAAGCAGTTTAAGATGGCATTTGGTACTGCATCTGTTATTCTGGGGCTCCATTCACAGGAATCCGGACAAATTTCAAATCTCTGACTTTGAAAACTTTTGCTCCTTTGTAGACAGCAACAAAAAAAAGTTCCAACTCGGTTGTACTGTATTTGCCCAAAATCTTTACCTAACAGATTCATTTATTGTACTACTAATACTGATACTCTTCTGTTCATCTCTGATTCATTTGACCATCCAAATTCAAAGCTATTTTCATTATACTATAAGTAAAAACTTGTCTTAAATACTGAAGTAGTACTATTTTTCATGAGTCTCTTTCAGGGATACAATAATTGGCAGACGATTTAATGTTTTAGACACTTTATTTTTTTCCTCATATCCAAACATGGCTTAAGAATAGTAAATCTACAAGAATTTAAGTTCTATGCACTGACAATGTAAAATATATTTATATGATCAAGCACTTCTAAGGTTATTCGACGTAAATCTATATAATAAATATAGTTGGCAACCTAGTACTAAATATAATAACTAACATAAAATAATATGTTAAACTACACTGATAGTATAAAAACTTTTTTATATAACTTAAAATTCAATTAAGAAATATTCTGAAGTAATGCAACTCTGCCACTAGCAAGTACCAAGCCCAACTGGTTGTTATATAAGTCATAAAGAGAAGCATTCCTTCTCCTAATTACTTCTACTCTCTTCACTTCATTTTGCCCATATTTATAACAACAACAACAACATACCAGTATTATCCCACACCGTGAGGTCTGGGGAGTGTAGTGTGTACGTAGACCTTACCCCTACCTTGTGAGGACGGAGAGACTGTTTCTGCCCTTATTTATACACCATATATCAAACAAAGGAAATATACCACAAAATACATTTTCAAACATAAAGTTAAAGGATATGAACTACAAGAAATTAGGAGGCAGCAGGAAGATGAGAGGATTTATGTGCCAGCCTGAAGTGGCAACTGCAGTGTGCATGAGCTGTGATTCAAGGTCAGTTGTTGTGCCGGCGGCGCGGCGTAGAATGTTGGTGGAAGAACATGCAAAATTAATTAACAACTACTCTAAATGTACTAGGTTAGGGGATGTACCTCGTACACTTGGTTCTATGCCTATGATCAGTACTGCTACTACTACCACTAGTAGTAGGAGATCAAGAAATGGTGTTGGCGCTGTTTCCTCTCTTCCTGTTTTGACTATTAAGAAAGATGAAGAAAAAGGTTCCCAAATTGTTGTTCCTTCACTACTCTCTTCAGATAACACATTCCAGGTTACATTTTTTTTATGATCATAATTAAAAGCATTTTTGTATTTACTCATTGGAAAAAAGAAAATATAGTGTGTTTATGGTGGTAGCATATATTTATGCAGGTTGTTGTGATGAGAGTATCTCTTCATTGTCAAGGCTGTGCTGGTAAAGTGAAGAAACATCTCTCCAAAATGGAAGGTACACAAACTTGATACTACTACTGCTAGTTGTCTTGATAAATCTTTTTTTTTCCTCTCCCTCTTGATAATTTTATCATAGAAAACTGGTAAAGTTAGAAAAATCAGTCAAGAAAATACATCACTGCAGTTTTCATCTAGAGAAGTTTAGATAGCATTATTACTTTTTGCAGGTTTTTTTATTTTTATTTTTGGAGACAATGATTAATAATGTCACCAAGAAAGATCACGAGCTACATTGAATATTCTTAAAAGGTTTCAACTTGAAGCAGAAGACTTACAATTTTTCCATTATATATAATGAAGCAGTTGCACAATTTGCATGCCCTTGCAATTTCAAGAATTTTCTTTTACCTACTGCTTTTCTATGATAGTATGAGCAATCATGCCCAATAATGACCATAATAAATCGTATTTCGTCAAAGATTAACCTTTCATGATTACTACATATGATCTTATCTTCCAAAATGCTGTTATAGCCGACTAAATTGATGTGCAAGGTATATAACTTAAATATTATTATTAAAGGGAATGGTTTGATTTCGAGTTATTTTGAATTAGCAGGGGTGACATCTTTCAGCATAGACTTGGATAGCAAAAGGGTAACTGTGATGGGACACGTGTCACCTGTTGGTGTGTTGGAAAGCATATCGAAAGTGAAAAGAGCTGAGTTTTGGCCCTGAATAATAGTTGTTGAAGAAGAAGAAAAGAAGTGCATACCTAAAAGTGGCCAAACAATGTTGTTTGATTTGATCATTGCATGAACAGGAGAGAAAAACTTGTTAATGTGTTTAAAAGAAGTAGCCAAAAAGAAACCTCAAAATATTTACTTTCTATTTAGGTAGAATGTTTAAATCCTATGGTCCCATCTTTGAAAAGATCAGCTGTGGAAAATTGTTAAAATGCCATCATGTGAACAATGCCAGTATTGATGCTGATATCTTTGGCCTATATAAAACTTGAGCCAGCTTTTTTTAATTTTAATTTTTTTTGTCCACCATTACACCAAACTTAACCTTATTTTTTTAGTTTCTCTCAAGAAATGAAATGAGAATTTACAGATTAACACAATATAGACAACTCCCAATTTTTCTTAGCTCGCTCTTGCATTCAGTTTTAAGCTATATTTGGAGTTGTGTTGACGATATCCTATTTAAGACACTGAACTTAGTTACATTGTATTGGAACTTTTTCAATCTCTCTAGTGCTTGAAAACATTAACCGAGAAATCAAGTTAACTTTATGTACATTTTCATATTGCAATTTGAGTGCAACAAACTTCAATGTAATTAGATGATGAGTTATCCATTAAATGTATCATAGGTGTGCAATCAAAGGAATA
>AWOL01S0443260.1:0-11895 GCA_000715115.1 Nicotiana otophora
GATATGTGATTTCTTAACAAGCCAACACTCAACCCCATACATCATGGCCGGTCTAACTACCGCCCCACAGACCCAGATCACCTTAAATTTGTTCAGAGCATCAAAAATAACCTAAGTAACCACAGTCACCTCCCCTCCATGACCGTTGCTCGTTGTTTGGAATTTTATGGCCATAAAACTTGAATTCCACCTGATTCCTTATTTTTCATCTGCTATAGCCCACACCGTCTGCGTGGGCTCGGCCCCCGGACCCGGATCGCCTCAAATTTTTTCGGGAAATGAAAATAGACCTAAGGAACCATAGTCACCACCTCTCCATTACCATTCCTCATTTTTTGGCATTTTACGGTCATAAAACTTTAATTCCACCCGATTCCCAAATATTCGTGTGCTATAGCCCACGCCATCTGCGTAAGCTCGGCCTCTCGGATTCGGATCGCCCCAAATTTTTTCAGACCATCATAAAGGACCTAAGGAACCATAGGCACTACCCCACCATGACCGTTCCTCATTTTTGGCATTTTACGGCCATAAAACTAGAATTTCGTTCGATTCCCTTATTTTCGTGTGTTATAGCCCACACTTTCCGCATGGGCTTGGCCCCCCGGACCTGTATCAACTCAAATATTTTCAGACCATTAACAATAACTAAAGGAACCATAGTTACTGTCCCGCCGTGACCGTTGCTCATTGTTTGGTGTTTTACGACCTTAAAACTTGAATTCCGACCGATTCCTTGATTTTTGTATGTTGTAGCCCACGCCTTTAGTGTGGCCCCGACCCCTGAACCCGTATCGCCTTAAATATTTCCGGTACATACAAAATGACCTAAGGAACCATAGTCACCACCCCGCCGTGACCGTTCCTCATTTTTGGCGTTTTACCACCATAAAACTAGAATATTGCCTGATTCCCTGATTTTAGTGTGCTATAGCCCACGCCCTCCGTATGGGCCCGGCCCCCCAGATCCGGATCGCCTTAAATATTTTTGGGCCATAGAAAATGACCTAAGGAACTATAGTCACCGCCCCGCCATGACCATACGTCATTTGTTGGAGTTTAACAGCCATAATACTTGAATGACGCCCGATACCCAGTTTTTTGTGCGCTATAACCCATGCCTTCTGCGTGGGCTCGGCCCCACGGATCCAGATCGCTAATTTTTTCGGACCATTAAAATTACCTAAGGAACCATATTCACCGCCCCGTCGTGACCGTCGTTAATTCCGCCCGATTCCTTGATTTCCGAGTGCTATAGCCCATGCCTTCCACGTGGGCCTGACCCCCCGGACCTGGGTTGCCACAATTTTTTTCGGGCCATTAATAAAGACCTAAGGAACCATAGTCACCGCCCCTCCATGACCGTTCCTCATTTTTAGCATTTTATGGCCATAAAACTAGAATTTTGTCTCATTCCCTGATGTCCGTATGCTATATCCCACGCCTTCTAAGTGGGCTCCGCCCTCCGAACCCGGATCGCCTCACATTTATTCAGACCATCAAAAACGACCAAAGGAACCATAGTCACCACCCCACCGTGACCGTTGCTTGTGTGTTGGCATTTTACGGCCATGAAACTTAAATTCCGCCCAATTCCTTGATTTTCGTATGCTATAGCCCACGCCTTATGCATGGGCTTGTCCCCCCAGAGTCGGGTCGCCTCACACTTTTCTGGGCCATCAAAAACAACCTAAGGAACCATAGTAACTGCATCGTCATTTTTTGGCGTTGTACAACAATAAACTTGAATTTTGCACGATTCCTTGATATTTGTTTGCTATTGGCCACGCCTTCCGCGTGGGCCTTGCCTCCCGGACCTGGGTCGCCTCAAAGTTTTTCGGGCTATCAAAAATGACCTAAGGAACCATAGTCACTTCCCCACTGTGACCATTCCTCATTGTTTGCCGTTGTATGGCCATAAAACATTAATTTCGCCCGATTCCCTGAATTTCGCGAACTATAGCCCACGCCTTCCGCATGAGCTATAATCACCACACCGCCATGACCGTTCCTCATGATTTTGCATTTTACATCCACAAAACTGGAATTTCGCTCGATTCCCTGATTTTCGTGTGCTATAGCTCACGCATTCTGTATGGGCCTGGCCCTCGAAACCAGATCGTCTCATATTTTTTCGGACCATCATAAATGACCTAAGGAACCATAGTCGCCGCTCCACTATGACTGTTCCTCGTATTTTGGCATTTTACGACCGTAAGAACTTGAATTCCGACTGATTAACTCATATTCATGTCCTATAGCCCATGCCTTCCACGTGGGCCCGATCCCCCGACTCTGGATCACCTCAAATATTTGCGAGCCATCAAAAATAACCTATGGAACCATAGTTACTGCCCCGCCATGAACATTCCTCTTTTCTGGCATTTAACAGCAATGATAAATTACGCCCGATTCCCTAATGTTTAGGTACTATAGCCCATGCCTTCCGCGTGGACCCGGCCCCCCGGCCCTGGATCGCCTTAAATTATTTTGGGCTGTCAAAAATGACCTAAGGAACTATAGTCACTGCCCCGCCGAGATTGTTCCTCATTGTTTGGCATTTTACGGCCATAAAACTGGAACTCTGTCTGATTTCCTGATTTTCGTGTGCTATATAGCCCACGCCTTTCGCATGGGCCTGGCCCCCGGACCGGATCGACTCACATTTTTCGGGCCATCAGAAATGACCTAAGGAACTATAGTCACCGCCTCCCCATGACCATTCCTCGTATTTTGGCATTTTACGGCCGCCAAACTTGAATTCCGCCCGACTCACTGATATTTGTGTGCTTATAGCCCATGCCTTCCGCATGGGCACGGCTCCCCGAACCCGGATCGCCTCAAATTTTTATGGGTCATCAGAAATGACCTACGGAACCATAGTCACCACCCCGCCGTGACTATTACTTGTTTGTTGGCGCTTTACGGCCATAAAATTTTAACTCCATCCCATTCCCTGATTTTCGTGTGCTATAGCCCATGCCTTCCGCATGGGCCTGGACCTGGATCGCCTCAAATTTTTTCGGCCATCACAATTGACCAAAGGAACCATAGTCACCGCCCTGCCATGACCATTCCTCGTTGTTTAGCATTTTACGGCCATAAAACTTGAATTCTCCCTGATTCCCTGATGTTTGNCCACAAAACTGGAATTTCGCTCGATTCCCTGATTTTCGTGTGCTATAGCTCACGCATTCTGTATGGGCCTGGCCCTCGAAACCAGATCGTCTCATATTTTTTCGGACCATCATAAATGACCTAAGGAACCATAGTCGCCGCTCCACTATGACTGTTCCTCGTATTTTGGCATTTTACGACCGTAAGAACTTGAATTCTGACTGATTAACTCATATTCATGTCCTATAGCCCATGCCTTCCACGTGGGCCCGATCCCCCGACTCTGGATCGCCTCAAATATTTGCGAGCCATCAAAAATAACCTATGGAACCATAGTTACTGCCCCGCCATGACCATTCCTCTTTTCTGGCATTTAACAGCAATGATAAATTACGCCTGATTCCCTAATGTTTAGGTACTATAGCCCATGCCTTCCGCGTGGACCCGGCCCCCCGGCCCTGGATCGCCTTAAATTATTTTGGGCTGTCAAAAATGACCTAAGGAACTATAGTCACTGCACCGCCGAGATTGTTCCTCATTGTTTGGCATTTTACGGCCATAAAACTGGAACTCTGTCTCATTCCCTGATTTTCGTGTGCTATATAGCCCACGCCTTTCGCATGGGCCTGGACCCCGGACCCGGATCGACTCACATTTTTTTGGGCCATCAGAAATGACCTAAGGAACTATAGTCACTGCCTCCCCATGACCATTCCTCGTATTTTGGCATTTTACGGCCGTCAAACTTGAATTCCGCCCGACTCACTGATATTTGTGTGCTTATAGCCCATGCCTTCCGCATGGGCACGGCCTCCCGGACCCGAATCGCCTCAAATTTTTATGGGTCATCATAAATGACCTACGAAACCATAGTCACCACCTCGCCGTGACTATTACTTGTTTGTTGGCGCTTTACGGCCATAAAATTGGAACTCCATCCCATTCCCTGATTTTCGTGTGCTATAGCCCATGCCTTTCGCATGGGCCTGGACCTGGATCGCCTCAAATTTTTTCGGCCATTACAATTGACCAAAGGAACCATAGTCACCGCCCCGCCATGACCATTCCTCGTTGTTTGGCAGCTTACGGCCATAAAACTTGAATTCTCCCTGATTCCCTGATTTTTGTGTGCTAAAGCCCACGCCTTCCGCGTGGGCCCAGCCCGCCTAATTCGAGTCCCCTCAAATTTTTTTGGGCCATCACAAATAACCTAAGGAACATAGACACCACTCCGCTGTGACCGTTTCTCATATTTTGGCATTTTACGGCCATAAAACTTTAATTTCGCCTGATTCCCTGATTTTCGTGTGCTATCCGTCCCCTAGATCCGGATCTCCTTAAATGTTTTCTGGGCATCAAAAATGACGTAAGGAACCATAGTCACCGGCCCGCCATGAATGTTGCTCGTTGTTTTGGCATTTTACGGCCATAAGACTTGAATTCCGCTCAATTTCCAGATGTTCGTGTGTTATAGCCCATGCCTTTCGTGTGGGCTGGCTCCCCGGACCTGGCCGCCTCAAGTGTTTTTGGGACATAAAAAATTACCGAAGGAACTATAATCACTGGATCGTTGTGACCGTTCCTTGTTGTTTGGTGTTTTACGGCCATAAAACTAGAATTCTGTGTGATTCCCTATTTTTCGTGTGTTATAGTCCACGCCTTCCATGTGGGCTCGGCCCCCCGGACTCGGATCGCCTTACAGTTAGACCTTCGAAAATGACCTAATGAACTATAGTCACTGCCCCGTCGTGACGTTGCTCATTGTTTAGCATTTTACGGCCATAAAACTTGATTTCTGCTCGATTCTTAAATTTTCGTATTCTATAGCCCATGCCTTCTGCGTGGGCCCGGGCCCAGATCACCTCAAATTTATCAGGGCCATCAAAAATAACATATGGAACCATAGTCACTGCTCTGCCGTGACCGTTCCTCATCTTTTGGCCTTTTACGGCCATAAAAGTGGAATCCCGCCCGATTCCCTGATTTTCATGTGCTATAGCCCACGCCTTCCGTGTGGGCCCGGACCTTTGAACCCGGATCATCTCAAATTTTTCTAGGCAATCAAAAATGACCTAAGGGACCATAGTCACCACCCCGCTGTAACCATTCCTTGTTGTTTGACATTTTAGGGCCTTAAAACTTGAATTCTACCTGATTTCCTGATTTTCGTGTGCCCACGCCTTCCGCATGGGCTCGATCCCCTGGACCCAGATGGCCTCAAATTTTTTCGGGCTATCAAAAATGACCTAAGGAACCATAGTCACCACCCCACTAAGACCGTTCCTCATATGTTGGCATTTTACGACCATAAAACTGGAATCCCGTCCGATTTCTAGATTTTCATGTGCTATAGCCCATGCCTTCCGCATGGGCCCAGCCCACCGGACCCCGATTGCCTCAAATTTTTCCGGGCCATCACAAATAACCTAAGAACAATAGTCCCCGCCCCTCCGTGACCGTTCCTCATTTTTGGCAATATACAGCCAAAAATGTTGAATTTTGCCTGATTCCCTGATTTTCGTGTGCTATAGCCCATGCCCTCCACGTGGACTCGGTCCCCGGCCCAGGATCGCCTTAAATTTTTTTAGGGCTTTAAAAATGACCTAAGGAACCATTGTCCCAGCCCGCCATGACCTTTACTCATTGTTTGGTATTTTACGTCCATGAAACTGGAATTCCGCGCAATTCCCTAATTTTTGTGTGCTATAGCCCACGCCTTCCGCATGGGCCCGGCCCCCGAAACTGGATCGCCTCAATTTCTTTTGGTCCAACATAAATGACCTAAGGAACCATAATCGCCTCCCTGTTGTGATCGTTCCTCGTACTTTGGCTTATTACGGCCGTAAAACTTGAATTCCACCTAATTCACTCATAGTCGTGTACTATAGCCCATGCCTTTCGCGTGGGCCCGGTCCCCCGAACCTGGATCGCCTCAAATTTTTACGAGCCATCCGAAATGGCCTATGGAACCATAGTCACCACCCTTTCATGTCCGTTACTCATTTTTTGTATTTTATGGCAATGAAACTTAAATTCTGCTCGATTCCCTGATTTGCATGTGCTACCCATATCTTCCGCCTGGACCCCGCCCCCAGTCCCGGATCGCCTTAAATTTTTTCGGGCCATCCAATATGACCTAAGGAACCATAGTCACCACCCCGCCATTACCGTTCCTCGTATTTTGCATTTTATGGCCGTCAAACTAGAATTTCGTTTGATTCCCTAATATTCGTGTGCTTATAGCCCACGCCTTCCGCATGGGGCCAGACCCAAATCGTGTCAAATTTTTTGGGTCATCCAAAATGACCTAAAGAACCATAGTCACAGCCCCACTGTAACCATTACTCATTTTTTGGCATTGTACGGCCATAAAACTGGAACTCCGTACGATTCCCTGATTTTCATATGCTATAGCCCATGCCTTCCGAATGGTCCCAGACCCAGATCACCTCAAATTTTTTCGGGCCATCAAAAATGACCTAAGGAACCATAGTCACCACTCCTCCATTACCATTCCTCTTTGTTTGGAGTTTTACGGCCTTAAAATATGAATTTCGCCCGATCCCCTAATTTTCGTGTGCTATAGCCCACGCCTTCCGCATGGGCCCGTGCCCAAGACCCGGATCGCCTTAAATGTTTCTGGGCCGTCAAAAATGACCAAAGGAACCATAGTCACTGCCTGGCATGACTGTTCCTCGTTTTTTGTCTTTTTACGGCTGTAAAACTGGAACTCCATCCGATTCCCTAATTTTTGTGTGCATAGCCCCCTGGACCCAGATCACCGCAAATTTTTTTGGACCATCAAAAACGACCTAAGGAACCATAGACACCGGCCTTCCATGACCTTTGCTCGATATTTGGCATTGTACGGCCATAAAACTTGAATTCCTCCTGGTTCCCTGACTTTCTTGATAGCCCACGTCTTCCGCGTCGGCCTGGCCCCCCTGACCTGGCCGCCTCAAATTTTACCGGGCCATCAAAAACGATAAAAGGAACTATAATCACCGCCCCGCTTTGACCGCTACTCATTGTTTGGCGTTTCACGTCCATAAAATTAGAATTTTGTCTGATTCCCTGATTTTCGTATATTATAGTCCACGCCTTCCGAGTGGGCTCGGTCCCCCGGACCCGGATCTCCAGACCTTCAAAAATGACCTAATGAACCATAGTCAATTCCCCGCCGAGGCCGTTGCTCATTGTTTTAGCATTTTACGGCCATAAAACATGAATTCCACTCGATTCCTAGATTTTCGTATGTTATAGCCCAAGCCTTCTGCGTGGGCCGGCCCCTCTGACCTGGATCGCCTCAAATTTTTCAAGGGTATCAAAAACTAAATAATGAACCATAGTCACCGCCCCACCTTGACCGGTCCTAGTTTTTGGCATTTTACGGCCATAAAATTAGAATCCCGTCTGATTCCCTCCTTTTCGTGCCTTCCGCGTGTGCTCGGCCTCCCGGACCCATATCACCTCAATTGTTTTCAAACCATCCAAAACGACTTAAGGAACCACAGTCACCGCCCCACCGTGACCGTTCCTCTTTTCTGGCATTATACGATAATAAAAATTGAATTTCGTCCGATTCCTTAATTTTCGTGTGCTATAGCTCATGCCTTCCGCGTGGACTCGGCTCCCCGACCCAAGATCGCCTTAAATCTTTCAAGGCCGTAAAAAATGACCTAAGGAACCATAGTCACCGCCCCACTATGACCGTGTCTCGTATTTTGTAATTTTACCGTCGTAAAACTTAAATTACACCTGATTCACTTATATTTATATGCTATAGCCCACGCCTTCCGTGTGGGTCCGGTGCACCAGACCTGGATCGCCTCAAATTTTTGGGAGTCATAACAAATGACCTATCGAATCATAGTCACCGCCCCTCCATGACCGCTCCTCGTGTTTGGCATTTTACGGTAATGAAACTTGAATTCCGCCCGATTCCCTGATTTTCGTATGCTATAGCCCATGCCTTCTGTGTGGACCTGCCCCTCGGCCCCGGATCGCCTTAAATTTTTTCGGTCCATCAAAAATGACTTAATGAACCATAGTCACCCCCACCACCACCACTGAGACTGTTCCTCAGTTTTTGGCATTGTACGGCCATAAAACTGGAACTCCGTCTGATTCCTTGATTTTCGTGTGCTATAGCCCACGCCTTCCTCATAGGCTCGACTCGCAGACCCGGATCGCCTCAAATCTTTTCGAGCCATCAAAAATGACCTAAGGAACCATAGTAACTACTCTTCAATGACCGTTCCTCATATGTTGGCATTGTACGGCTGCCAAACTTGAATTCTGCCTGATTCCCTAATATTCATGTGCTATAGCACATGCCTTCCACGTGGGCTCGGCCCGCTAGACCCGGTAGCCTAAAATATTTTCGGGCCATCAAAAATGACCTAAGGAACATAGACACCACTTCGCTATGACCGTTCCTCATATTATGGCATTTTACGGCCATAAAACTTGAATTCCTCCTGATTCCCTGATATTTGTGTGTTATAGCTCATGCCTTCCGCTTGGGCTCGGCCCCAGACCCAGATCGCCTTAAATTTTTTCGGGCCATCAACAATGACCAAAGTAACCGTAGTCACCGCCCTTCCATGACCGTTCTTTATTTGTTGGCCTTTTAATGCTGAACAATTAGAACTCCATCTCATTCCTTGATTTTTGTCTACTATAGCCATGCCTTCCGCGTGGGTTCATCCCCCTGCACCCGGATTGCCTCAAATATTTTTGGACCATCAAAAATGACCTAAGGAATCATAGTCACCACCCTGCCATGACCGTTACTCGTTCTTTGGCATTTTATGACCATAAAACTTGAATTCTGCCAGATTCCCTCATTTTCGTGTGTTGTAGCCTACGCCTTCCACGAGGGCCAGACCTTTACGGTTGTGAAACTGGAACTCTGTCTGATTCCCGGATTTGTGTGTGTTATAGCTCAGGCCTTTCACGTGGGCTCGCCCCCCCGGACCCGGATCGCCTCAAAATTTTTCGGATTATCAAAAATGACCTAAGGAACCATAGCCACCATCCTGCACGTGACCCATGCTCGTTCTTTGGCATTTTGAAGGCCGTAAAACTTACATTCCGCATGATTCACTAATTTTCGTGTGATATAGTTCACGCCTTCTGCGTGGGCTTGCCCCTAGGGCCTGGGCCACCTAAACGTTTTCCAGGCCATCAAAAATGACCTATGGAACCATAGTCACTGCCCCGCCATGACCGTTCCTCGTTTTGTAGCGTTTTACGGCCATAAAATTAGAATTTCGTCCCATTTTTGTGTGCTATAGCCCACGCCTTCCGCATGGGGCGGGCCCCCAAACATGGATCACCTCATATCTTTTTGGGCCATCAAAACTGAACTGAAGATACATAGTCACCGCCTTGCCATAACTGTTCCTTGTTTATTGGCGTTTTACAGCCATAAAATTGGAATTCTGCCCGATTTCCTGATTTTCGTGTGCTATAGCCCATGCCTTTTTTATGGGCCCGGGCCCCGGATTCATATCTCCATAAATTTTTCGGGCCATCAAAAACGACCTAAGGAACCATAGTCACCACCCTGCCATGAACGTTCCTCATTTTTGGCGTTTTACAGCCATAAAATTGGAATTCCGCTAGATTCCCTAATTTTCGTGTGTTATAGCCCACGCCTTCTGCATGGGCCTGGCCCCCCGGACTTGGATTGCCTCTGTTTTTTCCAGGCCTTCAAAAATGACCTAAGGAACCATATTCGCCGTCCCTCCACGATCGTTCCTCATTGTTTAGTGATTTACGGGCATATAACTGGAATTCTGCCCGATTCCTTGTTTTCGTGTGCTATAGCCCATGCGTTTT
This sequence comes from Nicotiana otophora, assembly GCA_000715115.1. Classification (NCBI taxonomy): domain Eukaryota; kingdom Viridiplantae; phylum Streptophyta; class Magnoliopsida; order Solanales; family Solanaceae; genus Nicotiana; species Nicotiana otophora. The sequence goes on from AWOL01S0443260.1 coordinate 9,964, forward strand.
GCATGGGCCCGGGCACCCAGACTTGGATTGTCTCAATTTTAGGCATGAGCCCGGGCACCCAGACTTGGATTGTCTCAATTTTTTCCGGGCCATCAAAAACGACCTAAAGAACTATAGTCACTGCCCCACCCTGACTGTTCCTCATTTTTTGGTGTTTTACGGCCGCAAAACTGGAATTTCGCTTGATTCCCTGATTTGCGTGTGCTATAGCCCACGCCTTCAGTATTGGCCCCAAGACCCGGATAGTCTCTAATTGTCCTGGGAATCCAAAATGACATAACAAACTATAGTCACTGCCCTGCAAAGTCCGTTGCTCACTTTGTGGCATTTTACGGCCATAAAACTCGAATTCCGACAGATTCCCTGGTTTTGATGTGCTATAGCCCACGCCTCCGCATGGGCCCGGGCCCCCGGGCCCTAATCGCCTCAAATATTTTCGGGCCTTCAAAAATGAACTAAGGAACCATAGTTACTACCCCTACATGACTGTTCCTCCTTTTTTCTACGTTGTACGGCCATAAAACTGGAATTCCGCCAGATTCCCTAATTTTCGTGTGCTTTAGCCCACACCTTCCGCATGGGTTCATGCCTTCGGATCAGGATCGCCTAAAAAAATGACCTAAGGAACAATATATAGTCACTGCCCGCCATGACGGTTCCTAATTGTTTGTATTTTATAGCCATAAAACTGGAATTCCGTCTGATTTCCTAATTTTTGTCTGCTATAGCCGATGCCTTCCGCATGGGCCCGGGTTCCCGAACGCTGATCGCCACAATTTTTCCAGGCCATCAAAAATGACCTAAGGAACCATATTCACCGCCCCTCAATGACCATTCCTCGTGTTCTGGTGTTTTACGGCCATAAAACTTAAATTCTACCCGATTTCATGATTTTCATGTGCTATAGCCCACGCCTTCCGCATGGGCCTGAGACCACATACATGGATCGCCTTAAATATTTTTGGGCCATAACAAATGACCTATGGAACCATAGTCACTTCCCCGCCATGATTGTTCCTCATTTTGTGACGTTTTACTGCCATAAAACTAGAATTCCGTCCCATTTTCGTAAGCTATAGCCCACGCCTTCCGCATGGGGCCGGCACCCAAACATGGATCACCTCATATTTTTTCGGGCCATCAAAACTGAACTGAGGATCCATAGTCACCGCCCTACCATAATCGTTCCTTGTTTAGTGGCGATTTACAATCATAAAATTAGAATTCTGCCCGATTCCCTAATTTTCGTGTGCTATAGCCCACGCCTTCTGCATGGGCCCGAGGCCCGGATGCAGATCTCCATAAATTATCCGGGCCATTACAAATTACCTAAGGAACCATAGNGTGTGCTATAGCCCATGCGTTTTGCATGGGCCCGGGCACCCAGACTTGGATTGTCTCAATTTTAGGCATGAGCCCGGGCACCCAGACTTGGATTGTCTCAATTTTTTCCGGGCCATCAAAAACGACCTAAAGAACTATAGTCACTGCCCCACCCTGACTGTTCCTCATTTTTTGGTGTTTTACGGCCGCAAAACTGGAATTTCGCTTGATTCCCTGATTTGCGTGTGCTATAGCCCACGCCTTCAGTATTGGCCCCAAGACCCGGATAGTCTCTAATTGTCCTGGGAATCCAAAATGACATAACAAACTATAGTCACTGCCCTGCAAAGTCCGTTGCTCACTTTGTGGCATTTTACGGCCATAAAACTCGAATTCCGACAGATTCCCTGGTTTTGATGTGCTATAGCCCACGCCTCCGCATGGGCCCGGGCCCCCGGGCCCTAATCGCCTCAAATATTTTCGGGCCTTCAAAAATGAACTAAGGAACCATAGTTACTACCCCTACATGACTGTTCCTCCTTTTTTCTACGTTGTACGGCCATAAAACTGGAATTCCGCCAGATTCCCTAATTTTCGTGTGCTTTAGCC
>AWOL01S0443330.1:7089-24638 GCA_000715115.1 Nicotiana otophora
AGCCCCCCAACTTTGTTTTAACCCCAAACGTTTTATAATTATACTTTTTTTCTATTTTCAACTATAAATACCCCCACATTCTTTCATTTTTCTTACAAAATCTATATCAATCTATCATAATCTCTCTCTAATTTTCTCCTATACTTGCTACTATTGCTTACTTTATTCCAAAAATAGTTCAAAAATATTGAGGTTGTTACAATTTGTGAAAAAATTGTGAAGTTGGTGAATTGAAGTAATCACGTCTTCAACGATAATCAATTTTCAACAATTCGTCAATTCAGTAAACTCGTTCCAACTCTTAAGTCTTAATATTATAGTTTTTGTTTGTTTTATTTATTTTTTATTAATTGATTAATTAAGATGGCTTCCTTAAAAAAATATTTTTCCGAAAATAATAATAAGGGAAAATCCAAGAGTGGCGAATCTAGAGGTACTGTTGTTCCTCCTCCCCTGCCCCCGGCTCCCCAAACAAAACCCCATATCCGTCCTACACCTGCTATTCTTGATATCGATAATATTACAATTTATCGATAATCAAATTTACCATAATATTGTACCCGATGAACAATTAGACTATGAATTAATGCATGCTCTTTATTCTAATAATTATAATACTATTATAGAGCAGTGGTATCGGAGAGCGCTTTCAGTCAAACAAGACTTTAACTCAGTGATTATAGAGCGTCTATGAGGGAGAGCTTAGAAAAATCAGTACTTTTCAGAGATTAGATCAGTTCGGATAGAAGAAATTTTGGACTTACTGAAAAACAACCAGAGGAAGACGAAGCTTACGAAGAACTGCTAGCTGAACTTGCGGAGGATGCTGCTTTGTCCGACAATGGAAGCGGCGATGACCTAGCTACTTTTCTGCCGCCACCAACGGAAATTCCTTCGATCCTTGAAGGATTTATGAAGTTTTTAAGAGATACCATCTAACTTTTATGAACAAAAATTTGTATGTATTATGTAACTTGTATTTTGGCACATCTTGATTAGTTTATTTTTCTTCTCAATGGTGGTATTAACACCTTGTTGTGCTCATTACGTAGGGGGAAGAAAGACTAAGAAAGATATTGTAATATTTTTTTAATGCTTTAATAAAATTACAAGGCATTGCTTTGAATATCTCTTTACAATATTTTTATCTTTAAATTTTGAATTAAAAAGTTTAGATTACAATTCTATAATAAATTTTACAAGGCATTGCCTTAGATATTTTTTTTACATCCTTTTGTCTATAATTTCAATTTTATTTTTTTCTAAAAAATTAATATTTTAGTTGTTGGGCCCACTTAGCCCATTTAGCCCGCGGGCCCAACCTGTTAAGCCCGGGACCATGAGTTCGTGGGCCTGGTCCCGGGCCGGTTCCTAAAAAAAGACCGTTTAGCCCGGAACATTTGGCCCGTTTAGTTAGGGACCGGTTCGGGACTGGGACCGTTTGGACCGGTCTACTTGGCCCGTTTAGGGCCCTGACCGGCCAACATGCCACCCCTAACATGAGCCATAGCACATGAGAATCTGGGAATCATGCGGGATTCCAGTTTTATGGCCCTAAACATCAAAAACGAGGAACGGTCATGGCGAGACGGTGATAATTGTTCCTTAGGACATTTTTTAAATGCCGGAAAATATTTTTAGTCGATTCGGTCCGGTGGCCCATGTGGAAGGTGTGGGCTAGCACACAAACATGTGGGAAACGAGCGGAATTCCAATTTTATGGCCCTAAAACGCAAAACAAATGAGTAGCGGTCATGGCGAGACAGTGAGTATTGTTCCTAAGGACGTTTTTAATGGGACGACAATCTTTTAGATGATTCGTACCCGGTGGCCCGGGCCCATGCGGAATGTGTGGGCTATAGCACACGTAAATCTAGAAATCATGCTGAATTCCAGTTTAATGGCCTTTAAACGTCGAAAAAGAGTAACGGTCATGGAGAGGCATTGACTATTATTTCTTAGGTCATTATTGATGGGCCAGCAAAATTTTATACGATCCAGGTCTGGTGGCCTAAGCTCATGCAGAAGGCATGGGCTATAGCACATGAAAATCTAGGAATTGGGAGGAATTCCAGTTTTATGGCCATAAAACCTCAAAACAAGAGTAATGGTCATGACGATGCGGTGACTATTGTTTCTTAAAATATTTTTGATGGGTTGGCAAAAGTTTTAGCCGATACGGGTCCGTTGGCCGGGACGGGCCCATGCAGAAAGTGTGGGCCATAACATACGTAAACTTGTGAATCGGGCAAAGCTCTAGTTTTAAGGCCCTAAAACGCCAAAAAAATGAAAAACGGTCATGGCGAGGCGGAGAAGATTGTTCCTTAAGACATTTTTGACGAGCCAACAAAATTTTTGGCGATCCGAGACTGGTTGCCCAGATCCATGCTGAAGGTGTGGGTTATGGCATACGAACATCTAGGAATCAGGTGGAATTCCAGTTTTATGACCTAAAATGCCAAAAACCGAGTAACGGTCATTGCGATGTGGCGGCTATTGTTCCTTAGGATGTTTTTATGGGCCGGAAAAAGTTTAGGTGATCTGGGCTCGGTCGCCCAGGCCCATGCAGAAGGCGTGGGCTATAGCACACGAAAATATGAGAATAAGGCGAAATTCCAGTTTTATGCCCCTAAAATGCCAAAAACGAGTGCCGGTAATGGTAAGGAGGTGACTATTGTTCCATAGGATATTTTTGATGGGATAAAAAACTTTTAAGCGATCCGGGTCCGATAACCCAGGCCCATGAAAAAGACATGGGCTATTGCACACAAAAATTTGGGAATCGCGCGTAATTCCAGTTTTATGGCCCTAATATGTCAAAAAATAAAGAAATGGTCATGTCGAAGTGGTGACTACTATTCCTTAGAACATTTTTGACGGTTCGACAATATTTTAGGCATTCCAGGTCCGGTGACCCGGGCCCTGCAGAAAGCGTGGGCCATAGCAAATGAAAATATGGGAATCAGGCGGCATTCTAGTTTTATGGCCATAAAACTCCAAAAATGAGTAACGGTCATGGCGAGGCGGTGACAATTATTCCTTAGGACGTTTTTGACATGCCGGAAAAATTTAGTCGATCCGAGTTCGGTGGCTCGGGTCCATGCAGAAGGCGTGGGCTACGGCACATGAAAATCTGGGAATCAGGCGGAATTCCAATTTTATGGCCTTAAACTGCCAAAAAATGAATAACGGTTATGGCGGGGTGGTGACTATTGTTCCTTAAGTCATTTTTGATGGGCTGGCAAAATTTAGGTGATTTGAGTCTAGTGGTTCGGGCCCATGCAGAAGGTGTGGGCTATAACATACGAAAATCTGGGAATCGGGCGGAATGCAAGTTTTATAATCCTAAAATGCAAAAAAATGAGTAACGGTTATGGAAAGGCGATGATGATTATTCCATAGGACGTTTATGATAGGCCAACAAAATTATAGGTTATTCGGGACTAGTGGAACGGGCCCATGCAAAAGCCGTGTGAGCACACGCAAATCTGGAAATCGGGCGGAAGTCTAGTTTTATTGCCCTAAAACGCCAAAAAAGAAGTAACGGTCATGGAGAGGAGGTGATAATTATTCCTTAGTTAGTTTTTTCTGAATCGAAAAATCTTTAGACAATACGGGTCTGGTGGCCTAAGCCTATGCAGAAAGCGTGGGCTATAGCCCACAAAAATCTGAAAATCGGAAGGAATTCCATTTTTGTGTCCCTAAAACCTCAAAAAATGAGTAACGGTCTTGGCGAGGCAGTGACTATTGTTCCTCAGGATGTTTTTAATGGGATGTCAAAATTTTAGGCGATCCGGATCTGGTGGCCCGAGCCCATGCAGAAAGCGTGGGCTATAGCATAGGAAAATCTGGAAATTGAGCGAAATTCTAGTTTATGGCCCTAAAACACCAAAAAACGAGTAACGATCATGGCGAGGCAGTAAGGATTGCTTATTAGGACGTTTTTGATGGGTCAAAAATAATTTAAGGCGATCCTGGTCCGTTGGCTCGGGCCCATGCAGAAGGCGTGGGCTAGGCATACGAAAATCTATAAATTGGGTGAAAATCTGGGAATCGGGCGGAACTCGTGTTTCATGGCCCTAAAATGAAAAAAAATGAGTAATGCTCATAGCGAAGCGGTGAAGATTGTTTCTTAGGACGTTTTTGATGGGCCGTGATAATTCTAGGCGATCCTGGTCCAATGGCCCGGCACATGAAGAAGGCATGGGCTATAGCATACGAAAATCCAAAAATCATGCGAAATTCAAGTTGTATGGCCTTAAAACGCAAAAACCCGAGTAACAGTCTTGGCGATGCGGTGACTATTATTCCATAAGTCATTTTTGATGGGCCGAAAAAAGTTAGACGATCCAGGCCGGTGGCCTGGGCCAATGGAGAAAGGGTGGGATATAACAATCGAAAATTTGGGAATCAGGGGGGATTCCAATTTTGTGGCCTTAAAATGCTAATAAATGAGTAATAGTAATGGTGAAGTGGTGAAAATTGTTCCATAGGACGTTTTTGATATGCCGGGAAAATATTAAGAGATGTCGGTCCGGTGGCCTGGGCCCATGTGGAAGGCGTGGGCTATCACACGAACATATGAGAATTGATCAGGATTCCAGTTTTATGGCTTTAAAACGCCAAAATATGAGTGACGGTCAGGGCGAGGCAGTGACTATTGTTCCTAAGGTCATTTTTATGGGCTAAAACAAGTTTAGGGGATCCGGGTCCGGTGACCTAGGCCCATGAAGAAGGCGTGATCTACAGTACACGAAAATCTAGGAATCAGGAGAAATTCAATTTTTATGGCCCAAAAATGCTAAAAATGAAAAATGGTCATAGCGAGGAGGTGACTATTATTCCTTAGGACGTTTTGACGGGCTAGCAAAGTTTTAGGCAATCCGGGTCCGGTGACCCCGACCCATGCGGAAGGCGTGGGCCATAGCGCACAAAAATCTATTAATCAAGTGGAATTCTTATTTTTTGTCACTAAAACGCCAAAAATGAGGAATGGTCATGGCGAGGCGGTGACCATTGTTCATTAGAACGTTTTGACATGCCGGCAAAATTTTTCGTTGATGCGGATCTGGTGGCCCGGGCCGATGCCGAAGGCATGGGCTTTGTCACATGAAAAGTAAGGAATCGAGCATAATTCCAATTTTATGGCCCTAAAATACCAAAAAACGAGTAACGGTCATGGCGAGGCGGTGACTATTTTTTCTTAGGACATTTTTGATGGGTCGGCAATATTTTAGGCAATCCAAGTCTTGTAGCCCGGGCCATGCAAAATGTGTGGGCTATAGCATACGAAAATTTAAGAAATGGCAGAAGTCCAGTTTTATAGCCCTAAAACGCTAAAACATGAGTAACAGTCATGGTGAGATAGTGACTATTGTTCCTTAAGTCATTTTTGATGGGCCAGAAAACTTTTAGGCAATCCGAGTCTGGTCTCCCGGGCCCATGCAGAAGGTGTGGGCTCTAGTACAAGTAAATCTTGAAATCAGGCACAATTTCAGTTCTATGGCCCTAAAATGCCAAAAACCGAGTAACTGTCATAGCGAAATAGTGACTATTGTTCCTTAGGTCGGTTTTTGATGGGCCGAAAGTTTTTTAGGCCATTTGGGTTCGGTGGGCCGTACCCATGCAGAAGGCGTGGGAGCACACGAAAATGTGAAAATCAGACGAAAGTTTAGTTTTATTGCGCTAAAACGCCAAAAAATGAATAACAGTCATGGCGAGGAGGTGACAACAGTTCCTTAGTTAGTTTTTGATGGATCGGATAATTTTTAGACAATCCGGGTCTGGTGGCCTAAGCCCATGCAGAATGCATGGGCTTAGCAGACAAAAATCTAGGAATCAGGCAGAATTTAAGTTTTATAGCCCTAAAACGTCAAAATCTGAGAAACGGTCATGGTGGGGCAGTGACATTGTTACTTTGAACATTTTTGGTGGTCTAATAAAATTTTAGACGATCCGAGTCTAGTGGACTAGGCCCATGCAGAAGGCATGGGCAACACACAAAAATTTGAGAATCGGGCGAAATTCCAGGTTTTTGCCCTGAAACACCAAAATATGAGTAACGGTCATGGCAAGGCGGTGACTATTATTCTTTAGGTCATTTTGGATGGGCAAGAAAAACTTTTAGGCGATCCGAGTCCGGTGGTACGGTCCCATGCAAAAGGCGTGGGCTATGGCACACTAAAATCTGGGAATCAGACAGAAATCCAGTTTAATAGCCCTAAGACGCCACTTAATGAGTAATGGTTATGGAGAGGCGGTGACTATTGCTTCTTAGGTCATTTTTTATGGGCCTAAAAAATTTAGGCGATTCGGGTCCGATGGCCCAGACCCACATAGATGACGTGCGTTATAGCACACGAAAATATGAGAATCGAGCAGAATTCCAGTTTTATTGCCATAAAACGCCAAACAAACAGATGGAACATTCATGGCAAGGCATGTCTATTGTTCCTTAGGTCATTTTTGATGGGCCGGAAATATTTTAGGCGATCCGGGTCTGGTATCCTGGGCCCATGCATATTTTGCGGGCTATATCCCATGAAAATCTAGGAATCAGGCAAATTTCCTGTTTTATGACCCTAAAACGCAAAAAGAAACAAGAAATGATCATAGCAAGACAATGACTATTATTCCTTAGGATCTTTTTGATGAACCAAAAAAATTTTAGGCGATCCGGGCTTGGTGACCCGGGCCCATGCAGAAGACGTGGGCCATAGCACACGAAAATCTAGGAATCAGGTAGGATTCTAGTTTAATGGCCCTAAAATGCCAAAAATGAGTAACGGTCATGGCAAGGCGGTGAAAATTGTTTCTTAGGACGGTTTTGACTTCTAGACAAAATTTTAGTCGATCGGGTCCGCTGGCCTGAGCCCATGCAGAAGGCGTGGCTATGACATACGAAAATCTTGGAATCAGGCGAAATACTAGTTTTATGGCCCTATAATGCCAAAAACGAGTAACGGTCATAGATAGGAGATGAATATTATTTATTAGGATATTGTTTATGATCCGACAAAATTTTTGGCGATTCAGGTCCGATGACCTGGGCCCATGCAGAAGGCGTGGGCCACAACACACAAAAATCCGAGAATCAGGCGGATATCTAGTTTTATGGCCCTAAATGCCAAAACACTAGTAACGGTCATGGATAGACGGTAATTACTTTTTCTTAGGTCATTTTTGATGGGCCGGCTAAAGTTTAGACGATCCGGATCCGGTGGCGAGGGTCCATGCAGAAGGTGTGTGCTATGGCACACAAAAATCTAGGAATCAGGCAGAATTCCAATTTAATAGCCTTAAGATGACACAAACTGAGTAATGGAATGACTATTATTTCTTAGCACGTTTTTTTATGGGCCGGACAAATATTAGGCAATTCGGGTCCGATTGTCCGGGCCGATGCAGATGGCGTGGGCTATAGCATAAGGAAATCTGGGAATCTAGCGAAATTTCGATTTTATGGCCCTAAAATGCTAAAACAAAGAGGAAAAATCATGGCGAGGCGATGTCTATTGTTCCTTAGGTTGTTTTTGATAGGCCGACAAAATTTTAGGCTATCCGAGTCTGGTCGCTCGGGGCCATGTATATGGCGTGGGCTATAACACATAAAAATCTAGGAATCGGAAGAAATTCCAGTTTTATGGCTGTAAAATGACAAAAAATGAGAAACGATCATGGCGAGGCAGTGACTATTGTTCCTTAGGATGTTTTTTTACAAACCAACAAAATATTAGGCGATCCGGGCCCGGAGACTTGAGCCCATACAGAAGGCGTGAGCTATAGAACACAAAAATTTGCGAATCGTGAGGGATTCTAGTTTTATGGCCCTAAAATACCAAAAATGAGGAGCGGCCATGGCGAGACGGTGACAATTATTCCTGAAGACATTTTTGAAATGCTGGAAAAAATTTTTTAGTCGATCCGGTCCGGTGGCCCGGGCCTATGTAGAAGGCGTGGGGCAGAATCCAAGTTTTATGGCCCTAAAATACCAAACAATGTGTAACGATCATGGAGAGGCGGTAATTATTGTTACGTACGATGTTTTTGATGGGCCGAAAATTTTTTCGGCGATGCGGGACCGGTGGCTCGGGCTCATGCAGAAGGCGTGGGCAATGGCACACGAACATCTGGGAATGATGCCGAAGTCCAATTTTATATCCGTAAAATGCCAAAAAAATAGGTAACGGTCATGGCGAGGTGGTAACTATTGTTCCTTAGGATATTTTTGATTGGCCGACAAAATTTTAGGGGATCCAGATCCGGTAACCCGGGCCCATGAAGAAGGCGTGGGCTAAACAATGAGTAATGGTCATAGCGAAGCGGTGACTATTATTCCTTAGGTCATTTTTTGATGGGCCAAAATTTTTTTAGGCCACTCGGCTCAGGTGGCCCGGACCCATGTAGAAGTCGTGGGCTATAAAACAAGTAAATCTTAGAATCGGGCGGAATTCCAGTTTTATGGCCTTAAAACGTCAAAACATTAGTAACGGTCATGGTGAGGTAGTGACTATTGTTACTTAGGACGTTTTTGATGGGCCATCAATATTTTAGGGATCCGAGTTCGGTGGCCCGGGCCCATGTTGAAGACATGAGCTATAGCATATGAAAATTTGGGAGTCGTGCGAAATTCTTGTTTTATGGCCTTAAAACGTCAAAAAACGAGTAACAGTCATGGCTAGGCAGTGACTGTTGATCCATAGGTTAGTTTTAATGGACCACTAAAATAGGCGATTTGAGTCGGGTGGCTTGGGCCCATGCAGAAGGCGTGGGCTACACACGAAAAATCTGGGAATCGGGCGAAATTCCAATTTTATGGCCCTAAAATGCCATAAATAAGTAACGGTCACGGCGACACGGTGACTATTATTCCTTAGGTCATTTTCGATGGGAAAAAATAATTATAGGCGATCTGGGTCAGGTGGCACGGGCCCTTACAGAAGGCGTGGGCTATGGCACACGAAAAGTTAGGAATAAGGCAGAATTCCTGTTTAATAGCCCTAAGACGCCACAAAACGAGTAACGGTTATGGAGAAACGGTGACTATTGTTTTTAGGTCGTTTTTTATGGGTTGGCAAAATTTTAGTCGATTCGTGTCCGAGGGCCCAGGCCCATGCAAATGGCATGTATAAGCACACGAAAATGTGGGAATCGAACAAAATTCCAGTTTTATAGCCCTAAAACGCCAAACAATGAGAGGAACATTCATGGCGAGGCAATGTCTATTGTTCCTTAGATCATTTTTGATGGGCCGGCAAAATATTAGGCAATCCGGGTCCGGTCGCATGGGTCCATGCATATGACGTGGACTATAGCACATGAAAAACTGGGAATCGGGAGAAATTCCAGTTTTATGGCCCTAAAACGCCAAAAAATGAGAAAAGACCATGGCGAGGAGTGACGATTGTACCTTAGGAAGTTTTTGAAGAACTGACAAAATTTTAGGCGATCCAGGTCTGATGACCCGGTCCCACGCAGAAGGCGTGGACCATAGCACACGAAAATCTGGGAGTCATGCAATATTCTAGTTTAATGTCCCTAAAACGCCAAAAATGAGCAACGTTCATGGAGAGACAGCGATAATTGTTCTTAGGACGTTTTTCACATGACGACACAATTTTAGTCGATCCGGTGCGGTGGCCCGGGCCCATGCAGAAGGTGTGGGCTATGACACACAATAATTTGGGAATGGGGTAGAATTCCAGTTTTCTGGCCCTAAAATACAAAACAATGAGTAACGGACATGTCAAGGTGATGACTATTGTTCCTTAGAACGTTTTTGATGGGCAGGCAAAATTTTATGCAATACGGGTTCGGTGGCCTGGGCCCATGCAGAAGGCGTGGGCTATATAGCACGCGAAAATCTAGGAATCGGCTAAAGTCCAGATTTATGGTCCTAAAATGCGAAAAAATGAGTAACGGTCATGGCGAGGCGGTGATTATTCTTCCTTAAGTCGTTGCTGATGTGCCGGCAAAATTTTAGGTGATTCGAGTCCGGTGGTATAGGCCCATGCAGAAGTTACTGTCATGGCGAGATGTGACTATTGTTTCTTAGAATATTTTTTATGGGCCAAAATGTTTTTAGGCGATTCAGGACAGGTAGCACAGGACCATACAAAAGGTGTGGGCTATAGCACACAAAAATCTAGGTATCGGGCGGAAGTCTAATTTATGCCTCTAAAACGCCAAAAAATGAGTAACGGTCATGTCAAGACGGTGACTATTATTACTTAGCTAGTTTTTGATGGGCCAACTAAATTTTGGACGATCCAGGTCCGGTGGCCTGAGTCTATGCAGAAGGCGTGGGCTATAGCACACGAAAATATGAGAATCAGGAGGAATTCAAGTTTTATGGCCCTAAAACGCCCTAAAAATAAGCAATGGTCATTGCGAGGCAGTGACTATTGTTCCTTAGTACGTTTTTGATAGGCCAAAATTTTTTTACGCGATTCGATTCTGGTGGCCTGGACCCCTGCAGAAGGTGTGGGCCATAACATACGAAAATCTGGGAATGTGACAGAACTCCAGTGTTATGGCCCTAAAACGTCCAAAACCGAGTAACGGTCATGGCGAGGCGGTGACAATTGTTCATTAGAACGTTTTTGATGGCCGACAAAATTTTAGGGGATCCGGGTCCAGTGGCCCGGTCCCATGTAGAAGGTGTGGCTATAACATATGAAAATCTAGGGACCGGTCGAAATTCCAGCTTTATGGCCCTAAAATGCCAAACAAACAAGTAACAGTCATGGCGAGGCAGTGACTATTATTCCTTAGGTTATTTTTGATGGCCCGTCAAAATTTTAGGCGATTCGGTGGCCAGATCCCATGCAAAAGGCATGGGCTATAACACAAAAAAATTTGAAAATCGGGCGAAATTCCAGTTTTATGGCCCAAAAATGCAAAATATGAGTAACGGTCATGGAAAGACAGTGAATATTGTTTCCTAGGACATTTATAATGGCTAGAAAAATTTTAGGTGATCGGATGGTGCGGCCCCATGTAGAAGGCGTGGGCTATTACACACGAAAATCTGGGAATCAGACGAAATTCTAGTTTTATGGCCCTAAAACGCCAAAAAATGAGTAAGGTCATGGCGAGGCGGTAACTATTGTTCCTTAGGTTATTTTTTGTAGTCCAATTTTTTTTTAGGCGATTCAGGTTCGGTGGACCGGTCCCTTGCCGAAGGTGTGGGCAATAGCTCACGAAAATCTGAGAATTGGGTATAATTCTAGTTTTATGGCTCTAATATGCTAAATAACGAGTAACGGTCATGGAGAGGCGGTGACTATTGTTCCTTAGGTCAGTTTTTATAGGCCGACAAAATTTTAGGCGATTCGGGTTCGGTGGCCCAGGCCTATGCACACGAAAAACTAAAAATCAGACAGAATGAGTAACGGTTATGGCGAGACAGAGACTATTGTTTCTTAAGTAGTTTTTTATGGGTCGGCAAAATTTTAGGCGATTCGGGTCCGATGGCCCGGGCTCATGTAGATGGTGTGGGCTATAACACACGAAAATCTAGGAATCGAGCGGAATTCCAATTTTATAGCCCTAAAACGCCAAAAAGAAAAGAGGAACATTCATGGTGAGGCGATGTCTATTATTCCTTAGGTTTGTTTTATGGGCGGAAAATATTTTAGGCGATCCGGGTCTGGTCGCCAGGGCCCATGCATATGGCATTGGCTATAGCACATGAAAATCTGGGAATCGAGCGAAATTTCAGTTTTATGGCCCTAAAACGCCAAAAGATGAGAAAGGATAATGGCGAGGCAGTGACTATTATTACTTAGGATGTTTTTAACGAACCGGAAAAATTTTAGGAGATCCGGGTCCAGTGACCCGGGCTCATGCAGAAGGCGTGGGCCATAACACACGAAAATCTGGGAATCATGCATGATTCTAGTGTAATGGCCCTAAAACGCCAAAAAACGAGTAATGGTCATGACGAGGCGGTGACAATTATTCCTTAGGACGTTTTTAAAATGACGGTAAAATTTTAGTCGATCTGGTTCGGTGGCCTGGGCCCATGCAGAAAGTGTGAGCTATGACACAATAATATGGAAATTGGACACAATTCCAGTTTTTTACCCTAAAATAAAAAATGAGTAACAGTTATGGCAAGGTGGTGACTATTATTCCTTAGGACATTTTTGATGGGCCGGTAAAATTTTAGGCAATAAGGGTCTGGTGGCCCGGGTCCACGTCGAAATGCATGGGCTATAGCACACGAAAATATGGGAATCGGAGGAAGTCTAGATTTATGGCCCTAAAATACCGAAAAATGAGTAACGGTCATCGCGAGGCGGTGACTATTGTTCCCTAAGTCATTTTTGATGGACTGACAAAATTTTAAGAGATTCGAGTCCGGTGGTCCGGGCCCATGCAGAAGGCGTGGCCTATAGCTTACGAAAATTTAGGAATCGAGCGAAATTTCAGTTTTGACCCTAAAATGCCAAAAACTAGTAACGATCATGGCAAGGCGGTGACTATTGTTCCTTATGATGTTTTTTATGGGCCAACAAAATTTTAGGTGATTCGGGACCGGTGGCACGGGCGCATGCAGGAGGCGTGGGCTATAGCACACAAAAATCTAGGAATCGGTCGGAAACCCAGTTTCAAATATCTACAACGCAAAAAATAAAGAGTAACAGTCATATTGAGGCAGTAACTATTATTCCTTAATTAATTTTTGATGGGCCGATAAAATTTTGGACAATCCGAGTCTGGTGGCATGAACTTATGCAGAAGGTGTAATCTATAGCACACAAAAATTTGGTAATCTGGAGGAATTCCGGTTTTATGGACCTAAAACCCCCAAAAATGAGAAACGGTCTTGGCAAGGCGGTGACTACTGTTCCTTAGGATTTTGATGGGCCGGAAAACTTTTAGACGATCCAGTTCCGGTAGCCCAGGCCCATGCAAAAGGTGTTTTTGATAGGCTTGCAAAACTTTAGGCGATTCGTGTCCGGTCAATCGGATGCATGCACATGGCGTGGGCTAGCATTCGAAAATATAGAAATCAGGCGGAATTCGAGTTTTATTTTCCTAAAATGCCAAACAATGAGGAACGCTCATGGAGAAGCGATGACTATTGTTCCTTAGATCATTTTTTATGAGCCAGAAAAGTTTTGGGCGATTCAGGTCTGGTTGTCATGCCCCAACCTCGGGAAGCGCGACTGTCACTCAACCGAGTGAACCCGACCGAGCAAGCCTATTATATACTATCTACCCAATTAACCCATGATCAAGAAAAGACGTGATTTCATTAATTAGACAAAAGGAAGTTCATACATACAAAATTAATCCGTTTCATTAGCTATTTTGCTTTTAAGTCTCAAAATACACTGTTTCTTATACTCTGAGTGGAACAAGTGATCAAACACAACATAT
Source organism: Nicotiana otophora (assembly GCA_000715115.1). Classification (NCBI taxonomy): domain Eukaryota; kingdom Viridiplantae; phylum Streptophyta; class Magnoliopsida; order Solanales; family Solanaceae; genus Nicotiana; species Nicotiana otophora. The sequence continues at coordinate 20,479 of AWOL01S0443330.1, forward strand.
ATTTGTTTAACATTCCCAACACCCATATACAACCCACATAGTATCTACGGAGCCTATAAAGATACAAAAGAGAGTAAAGATGGTGACGGCAACAAAGCCCCGACTATACCTCAAAAGTGCCCACAATATGAACAAAAGGTACAATACAAGACCCCGGAATGAAATGGTGCTTACTGAGTCCGCTGAGAAGAGGATGCAACACTATCTGTGATCAACATTTTTGCTATGTAGCCAACTGCATCCATTTAAATATGCAGCGCCCCCGGTAAAAGAGACGTTTGTACCGTAGAATAGCACTAGTATGTAAAACTATACACTTACTCAATAGAATGAATAATAATACAAGAGGTACAGTCAAGAATCAAATAATATTAAAACAACAAGTTAAGGATCATATGAGTTTTAAAGTCAATTTCCATATTATTAGGTTGGGTAACCTTTAGTATCGATATTCCACAATTCCCATTACCTTCGTGTTCTTATACGGAGTCCGATCTCGGCCCGATCGGCTAGGCCATCTCATTTGAGACATTACCACAATTTCATTATAATTTTCAGCACAATACCACCATGTGTGCCGTATGGCATCCGATCACGGACCGATCAGCTAGGCCATCTCATTTGGGACATCAACCATTTTCACAATTTCATCCACAAATACCACAGTGTTCTTACACGGAGTCCGATCTTCGCCCGATCGGCTAGGCCATCTCATTTGAGACATTACCACAATTTCATTATAATTTTCAGCACAATACCACCATGTGTGCCGTATGGCATCCGATCACGGACCGATCAGCTAGGCCATCTCATTTGGGACATCAACCATTTTCACAATTTCATCCACAAATACCACAGTGTTCTTACACGGAGTCCGATCTTCGCCCGATCGGCTAGGCCATCTCATTTGAGACATTACCACAATTTCATTATAATTTTCAGCACAATACCACCATGTGTGCCGTATGGCATCCGATCACGGACCGATCAGCTAGGCCATCTCATTTGGGACATCAACCATTTTCACAATTTCATCCACAAATACCACAGTGTTCTTACACGGAGTCCGATCTTCGCCCGATCGGCTAGGCCATCTCATTTGAGATATCGACCATATTCACAATTTTGCACACAATACCACCGAGTTCTTACACGGAGTCTGATCTCGGCCCGATCGGCTAGGCCATCTCATTTGAGACATCACCTATATTTAATCAGTCATCTCAATTAATATTTCCTTCCCATGCTTTCAATACAATGGCACGAGTGGCCCCAATTATAAACATATTCTTGGAGCTAGGCCGTATTTCATAATTCAAGTTCTTTTCCATATTACAACATTATTATTATTATCAACAACAATAAGACCTCCCATTCAAGACGTTAAATTCACATGTGAGCAATTTGGGAGTCTTAGTCACATAAAGGCTTTTTATACAATTTGTCATAATAACCTTTATTTTGATCTTGACATGAAGTCTTAACAATTCTAGCACATATTCCACATTTTGAACACATCCTCAAATAACAAGATAACATGATGAATCATTTAGAATAAAGATTGAACTTACATACTTCAACACAAACATATTAGGAATCACCAATTCTATAATGATCAGGGGCTTACTCCAATTACATGAACACCATGGGGTTCGATTCTAAGAAGAAAGAGGTTTAGCCAACATACCTCAATTGAGTCTCTTAAAACTCTAAGATGTTCCAGAGTATTAGCAACTTCAATCTATTTTAGCAATATAACAAAATTGAACCAAAATTAGGAAGATAAGCATGGTTTTAGCTCATTTGAGCATATTATCAAACACTAGGTGTGCATCAATGCTTTAAGGCTCTTTTGTGGAATATTCCATCGTTTCACAACCCACTCTCTACCATTTTTAGCTCACAATCTTCCCACATACTACAAGGATACATGCATGCAAGGTAAATACTCCCAACCTCATGAATTACCTTACAAATGACCCATTCTAATCACATTTGAAATTAAGAGTTTGGGTGATAGAATTTACCTCCCAGGAAGAAGACCTAGGTGCCTCTCTTGATAATTTTCAAGGTTTAAAATGAGAATTGAAGAACAATTTGATGAAGATCACTTCTCCCTCTAGGAGCCTCTCTCTCACTCTAAAAATATCAGAAAATATGATCAAAACAGTCCATCAGGTGTGTTTTAACGGAATAGGGTCGGGTTTAAAAACCCCAAAATTAAAGCTCCGGAACAGGTTTTGCGGTCGCATATGCGACCGCATAGTGGTTATGTGGTCTGCAAAATGACCGCGAAAATGGGTGCCAAAGCTGAAAAGAAACTGACCTAGTTTGCGGTCACTATGCGGCCCATAGACCTCTTCTGTGGTCGCATAATGCATCGCAGAACGGTTCTACGGTCGCATAGTGCACCGCAGAACCTCCCTCCCAGAAATCCCAAGATGGGATATGCGACAAGAATGCGGCCCACGAAACGGTTATGCGGCCGCATAATGGCCACGAAATTGGCAATCAAAAATGCCCCAGAAACCTGCCCTACTCTGCGACCAGTCTGTGGTCCGCAGAGTGGTTCTGCAGCCGCAGAATGGGCTGCAAAAATGCGTACTTCTGCCCAACATTTTTCTTCAACTCCCAGTGCACTGTTCAATCCAAAAAGTCTGAACCGAACAATTTCTATTATTATTAACCTCTACGCCTACTTTAGCATCACGGAATACGGGTTTTTAGGAAAGATTTTACGGGGTCTTACATCCTCCCTCACTTAAGATCATCCGTTCTCAAATGAGGATTAGGGTCCATTATTAGCACTTTGTACGACTCAGTTATCATATCCTACACCAGCAACCCCAAATCTAACTAACTCCCTAAATTTCCAAAACTTTCGCGCGTGTTTCCTTTGTAACTAGGCCTATCCACCTGCCAGAGAGCCCCGAAAACACATCTTACAAACATATGCACAACTTAACGATGTAACAAACTCATAACAGTACAAACTGTGGCCTCATAAGCAACACATAATCAAAAGAAACACATTTACATTAACTGAACAAGTGATACTAAATTCATAGGCGACAAGTTCATAAAAAGAAAGGATTACACGGCTATTCAAACAAGTAAGGACACTTCTTCTTCATTTCTTCCTCGGCCTCCCACGTGGCCTCTTCAACCTGTTGGTTTCGCCATAATACTTTCATGGAGGCAATTTCTTTATTCCTTAACCTTCGAATTTGCCTATCAAGAATGACAACTGAAATTTCTTCATATGAAAATTCTTCATTAACCTCAATGGTCTCAACCGGCACAATAACTGACGGATCTCCAACTACCTTTTTTAACATAGACACATGAAATACCGGGTGGACTAATGACATTTCGGGTGGTAGCTCAAGGTTTTAAGCCACCTGGCCAATTCTATGAATGATTTTGTATGACCCGGCATACCTCGGACTCAATTTCCCCTTTTTCCCAAACCGCATAATACTCTTCATGGGGGAAACCTTCAAGAATACCCAATCATCTTCTTTGAACTCTAAGTCTCTACGACGAACATTCGAATAGGATTTTTGACGACTCTGAGCAGTTTTCAACCGTTCCCTTATGATCTTAACTTTTTCCATAGCCTGATATACAAGGTTTGGCCTTATCTATTCTTCTTCCCCAATCTCTAACCACCCAATGGGAGATCCACATCTCCTACCATATAATGCCTCAAATGGGTCCATCTGAATACTAGCATGAAAGTTGTTGTTATATGCAAACTCTATGAGTGGAAAATGATCATCCCAGCTACCCTTGAAATCAAGAACATAAGCACGCAACATGTCCTCAAGTGTATGAATAGTCCGCTCTGCTTGCCCATCGGTTTGTGGATGGAAGGCTGTACTGAGATTCACCTGAGTACCCAAACCTTGCTAAAATTTCTTCCAAAATTTGCCGTGAACTGAGCCCCTCTATCAGAAATGATAGAAACTGGAGTGCCATGTAGCATGACTATCTCATTGATATACAACTGAGCATACTGTTCCGCTGTGTCGGTTGATTTAACAGGCAAGAAGCGTGTTGATTTCGTGAGTCGGTCCACAATCACCCAAATTGAGTCAAACTTGCGCGGAGTGCGTGGTAATCCTACCACAAAATCCATATTAACTATCTCCCACTTC
>AWOL01S0443873.1:0-17062 GCA_000715115.1 Nicotiana otophora
TCGAACTCACAACCTCTTGGTTGGAAGTGGAGGGTGCTTACCATCAGAGCAACCCACCTTTTAGATGTCACAGTACGTTAATTCCTTCTGACAGTGACGCCCTGTCTCTTGCAGCGCAGAGGGGAGAGCCCTTTGTACATTTCATTAGCTCTGAAAATTGTCTGTTAAGAGCTCTTGGGATTTCTGGGATCAAGCTTCATATAAACTTCTATCTTAATCTCACTGAAGCATTTCTGCATGTTCCATTGCGCTTTCTAATGTGCCATTGATTTTCAGCGTGGAAATCATGCGCCAGATGATTTTGATGATTGGGTTTATCGCTCTTGTGTTTGCTTTGACTGCAGAATAGTTGGCCATCTCTTTCCATTAATTTTTGGTACTCTTCTCTGCAGGTCCTTGTTGTGGCAGTTCTTGCAATCTTACCACTTATACCTGCAAATCTGTCAAACAGAGCATTTCGACTGGCCTTTGCAGGAACTGCATGTTCTTCCCTATATTCATTATACTCATTATATGGGGTAAATTCTGAATGCAGATTCGCCCCTCTTACTTTGTTGAGGCTAGTTCATGTCTTTTGGTCTATGAGGTGACTTTTGATAATCTAATCCCCTTTTTGCAGAAGCCTAGCGCTTGGAATTTGCAGGCGGTGCAAGTTTGGTTTCAGTCAGTTATTGTGACGAAAGATTTTATCTACTTCATTTACTGCCTTACTTTTGTCACTTCACATCTTTACTTGAAATGTGAGTCTATTTTCGTTTGTCCCTCTCGTTCTTTGTAATTTTATGGAAATTTGGTCTATTGGTTCAATAACATGTGTTAATTGATCAATGCTGAGCAGTTGCTTTGATTCCCGTTTTATGCCGAGCACTTGAACATGTTGCGAAGTTTCTTTGACGCAACTTCAGCACATCTTCTTTATATAGGTAGCAGAACTGCTTTTCCTTAAGTATCATGGAAAAGAGCTGTTTCTCTTGAAATGAGTGATTCTAAAATTGATTGAAATTGATAATAGCCTGCAAAAGCTGTAGAACAAACCTTAAGAAATCTTCGATATAATGGCAAAATTTTAATTCTGTTGTAAATCTCCTAGATGTGCTTTTACCTATTCGTGCCTCCCCTTGATTATTTTTTGTGGTGTGTTGCGGGGGGAGGGGGGTGTCCTAGAAAGTTTTTTCCTTATCTCTGACTTACATGGCAATATTTACAGGAAATACTTGGAAGAGGCTTGTGTATGGGTCAAGTCAAACACAACTACTCTTAGCATACTGTCTTCACAGGCTGAGATTGGGCTTGGATTCTTCTAATTGTGTCCCTATTATCGTTAGTATCAGAGCTCATTTTCTTACACCAAGTTTCTGTAACTGGTGCTGGTACTTGTTATTCTCATTGTTCTTTCCATTTTCTGCATTTAACTCTCCACATCCTTACAAATGCAGGTGGCAGCGTAACATAATACAAGCTTTCATGTATTGGCAGGTATGTGCCATTCTGTCATTTTCATCGAAGTACTTCAACTTCTAAATGAGTGAACTCTAAAAGTTCTAGTAGCTTCAGCTTCTTGCTCCGTAAAAATTTAATCAAGTTACATCTCGTGTTCCATCATGTCAGTCAGTACATTACATTACGTCAGGCCGCTACTATCACTAACTCTCGTTGATGAGTATTCAACTCTTGTGCATTTATTGAAGCTTATGTATCAAGCTCTTGCTACTGATGGTTACCATCAGAACATGTGGGCTAAGATCGGGAGGCATGTAAATCCACTGATTCAAAGATATGCTCCATTCATGCATACTCCTATTTCCACTATTCAGAGATATGGTGGTTCAGGTAAAACCGTAGAACATAGCGGGCAAGACATAGGACACAAATTCATGACAACTAGGTCGGAAGTACTATTTTAGATTTATACTTTGTTCAGGAGGACGAGTATCAACTAGACCTTTACTTTTTAACTTTTATAAAAATATTAGCTAGTAATTGTCTTCCGAAGCAAGACCTTGTAGTAACCTTCGGGGCCACTGCCAATTTTTAACATTTTTCCCAGAAGAGGTGACGTGGCGCTTGGTTATAATTTGGTTCACCTTGCCAGAATGTAATCTATTTGTTGAAGAATGATTCACTGATAACGGGCTTGAAGGGTCTTCTGAGAAGACATGTGATTTGGGTGGTTTTACAGGGATTCACAACCTAAAGTTAAATAAGTATAGCATATTGTAACTAATGTATTAGAGTTAGATTGACTCATGTATAACTATTGAAATTTTTGTTTCACTTATTTACTTCTTCTTTTTTATTTAATTAATGTTATATTAGTTCTTGTAAAACTAAATAAAAGTGACATTCTAATGGCCAAATAAACCAGGTCGCTTGTAGCATCCCTATTTAAAATATATTTAGTTTTTAAAAACTATTCAAAATTTAGTTTGTTTGGGCAAACTTAATACTTCCTCCTCCCGCTTCTTCAGGTCTAGGTCTAAAGATTGAAAAGCCAAAGTTCAAATTAAGAACCTGTGAGTCTGAAATTGGGTACTATCAAAGCCTAACTTAATTTGAATTTCATTTAAATTGGTATGAAGTTAGGCTTTTGCAGTGTAACTCATACTCGTATGTCTGAAACTGATTCTGAAGTGGTTAAATTTTAAAACTTTATAAGTTTGACCTTTTCAAAATAGGGTCCTAAAAATGACTATTTGTGCACTTTGCCTATATGATAGTAAAATCAAAAAGGGGAATTTACCTAGCTATACTATAATAGAAAATTATTTGTCACTTTTTTTAATGTTCCTTAAATATTACATTCTCTATCTATATTTACTATTTATATACAAAATCTTAATAAAGAGAGCAATCCTTAAAATTAGGATGTAACTGATATAACCCCCTCCTCACGCCGCTCCCCTCCCCATGTCACTCTCATGTATATCTGTTATACAAAGCCCCTTTTTTCATCACATTTTCAAATAGATTTCAAAATATTTCTCTCTTTCGTACAAATCAACCCAAATCTCTCCCTCTTCACACAAATCCATCGATATTATCTCTAAAATTGCAGCAACAAAGAGTTCTCCATTAACAATCATTAAAAAAATTTGAAGCTTTGAATTCAATATTTGGGCTTTACGAATTTGTGATTTGTTTGGATTGTGTGTTCTTGAAAACGATTGAGAATATATCTTGGAGTTTTATATCTCAATTTTGAGGGAGATTGGTTAAGTTTAGAGTTATTTTTAGGTAAAATTTTATATTGAATCTCGAAGAAGAAGAAGTTTCTGAGTTGTATCACGATTGTATGATAATTATATCATAAATGTATCAGATTTGTTTCATAATTGTATCGCAATTGTATTAAAGTTGTATTTGACTTGTATCTGATACATCAATACCTAAAACAATACCTGATATAATACTAATACAATTATAATACAATATTGTATCAGAATTTAAGTTTATAGTTGTGATTGAAACTTAAAGAAGATGAAGATCAGCATTGTATCATAATTTTTCAGAACCGTATCACGATTGTATCATTATTGTATTTGTATCATAATTGTTGCATAAATTATATCACAAATGTATGATAATTATATGTTAATTATATATGGCGACCCACAATTGTAAGTTTGTAGCCAATTTTACATTTGAATTTAGTACGAGCCATTATCTTATTAGTAATAGTTTTAGTAGAGTTTAACGATTTTTGAATTGTTGAAAAAACTTTTAGCAACTGATTTTTTCTGTCATTGCATGACATTCTATGCCGTGTGTATAGATTTCTAACTGCAAAGAAAAAAAATATTTTTGTTGATATTATGGAATTACTTTCCTAATATTATAAGGATAATATGAACATATAATACGTTGTATAACATTATATCCATTCAACCAAAATCATTCAACAATTGAAGCAAAATTACCAGCTTCTTGTTGAAGACGTGCAACTATAGAAGAGAGAGAGAAGAGAAAATCTGCAAGATACTAGGACGCATGAAATGAGGAGAAAGGATATAATTAAATTCCTTAATTGAAGGCATTAATAATGGAATGAGAGCCTTTTAAGGGGAGACTGTATACAATTTGTAAGGAAAATCTAAATACTTTTTGAAAAATACAAAACCTAGAGAAAATAAATTAATAAGTTTCTATTATAGTATATGTAGGAAAAACTACCAATCAAAAAAGCATTTACGACCTATTTGAATTAATGGACCTTGACTCAAGCCCAAATTCATCGTAGTGAGCTGAATGTTTTTTAATAAATAACTTCAAAAAGATTAACAGGTTATAATCTATTGAAACTCGTCTTTATATTTATGTGCTTTTTTAAAAAGATATAATCATGCTAAGGCAGCTAGAAAGTAGAATGCTATGGCTTCAAATATGTTATCATTTACTAAATTGTGAGCTCATCGTAATTGTGATTATGTTGGTGTATGAGGCAAAATCTATCTCTAGAGCATCCAAGCCAAGATAATATTATGGGAAGGATTCTCGAGTCGACGTTAGTCGAAGCGACCCAAGAAGCAACAAAATCCTTGGCCAAAGTGTCGACATGAGCCGTAGTCGAGATGTCGATAAGGTCGTAGTCGAGATTTCAACAAGGGTCGAGGTCGAGGTTGAATATCGATGATAAGAGCTATACCAGCTAGTTTGTCATGATATGATATTAAAAGTGAATATTCTAGTGGATATTCTCTGTACTTGTACTATTAGGGTTTCTTAGGAACATGTTCCATATATATATAGAAAAAAGAGACAATGATAGGGGCATGTGATATTCATTTGTAAGAACACTCTTTGACAAAAAGATTCTCTCTCTCTCTTACTAAGCTTACTAAGATACAAACACCATCTTTTCACTGAGATTCTTGTCTATATTATTCCATACTTTTCCATCAGATCCAAGAATAACTCGAATATTCAAGGATTTGTCAGTCACTCATCATTGTCAGAAGGAACAACCATCTAGTTCATCCTTTATTGGGTGAATCATTCCTCTTATTTACTTAAATGTCATTTATTGTTATTCATTTCTATTAAATGCTACATTATTGCTTATGCTTTTTGGAATAGTTATTGCATATTGTTATCACTATTTGACAAAATCCATCTAATATTTATTGCACCCTTGGAAGCTATATCTAGAAATATTATTGTTAACTAAGTTTGACCCATAATTACATAAATTTAATTATTTAAGCCAAGAGCCATATTTTTGGTCAAACAATTGGCGCCGTCTGTGTGGACTTCTTAGTTAAATTTTTAGTTTTCTCTAGATCTACGATTAACACGAGTCACTAACGTCACAAACCCCAAGATCTCATTTCTTTGTGCATATGCAACCCTACATGGCAGGTAACCAAGAAGAAAGGACGAGAATAGCAAGTGACGTCCCAACCAACCTCATGAACGTCATCATGAAAGTTATGAAACCGCGGGTAAGGACACGACGCCCAGTGCATCCCTTAGGCAAGACGGGTCACCACCCCTTCACTGCAGCATCATCACAAAATCTCGTGGTAAGGGAGCCTCCACGTATGTGGGGGAAGAGACACCCCCAGCTTTAAAAAAGCTCCTCGAAGCGTGGCTAACTGACACGCTAACCCACGCCCTCAACAAGCCTACTTGGGACACGAATATAGAAAACGTAAGGACTTGCATGATATAACAAGCGGACGAACAGTGCAACCAGCTTTTTCTTCCAACGACAGGTATTACTCACAATGTCATTGATAGTGCATGCGACAACTCCCTTGCAGCCATTCGAAAAAAGGATGGAAGAAATGGAGAATGAAAACAAGACGCTCCGAGATCAAATAAAAGAACACCAAGAAAGGGTCGATAAAATGCCGGTGCCCCTAAGTTGTTGCCGAAGAGGTATGCCGGTCGGTTCGTCGAACAGTCATACAGTGATGATGCAGCCCCACATGCTATACCAAAAACCTATAAAATACGGCCCTATCTTTGGATATATGATGGCACAAACGACCCTGAAGATTATGTGACTCATTACGTCACCGCCGTAAAAAGCAACGACCTCGCCAAAGAACATGTGTCTTCCATCTTGCTGAAGAAGTTCGCAGCTACCAACATGCTCTATAGAAACCTTTGAAGAAATGACCGACAAGTTCGTAACGGCCCACGCTGGAGCCAAGAAGGCCGAGGCGAGAGTGAATGACATATTTTCTATTAAACAATCTCTGGGAAAGAGGCTGAGGGAATTCCACGCCCGGTTCAACCAACAAGGATGACTTTGCCAAATGTGTCCGAAGGGATAGCGGTCGCAGCTTTTCAGAACGGGCTGAGTAGGGATGGTTTAAGGGCAACGAGTAAACTGTTGAGTCGGTTGATGAAGTACCCCCCCCAACCACTTGGGTCGAAATCCACAATGCTTATTGTGCCGAGGTCCACGCAGATGAGGATGACCTCAAAGGGCCAACCCACCAACTAACCTCGGTACAAGCAAAATCAAGAAAGGAGCGAATAGACAATGCCATAAGATATCATCCAATTCCGCGACCTAACAGGGAACAACATCAACCATATATCAAAACGGCCTCCGCCCCCTCCGCCCGCTACGAAGAAGGTCCATCCAGACCAAGGACGGGAACCCATCGGAACGACAGAGGTATGTCCCCTATTATCTGCTCATAATTTTTGTGTGTCACTTACAGAGAGAGTCTACGCCCTGGAGAAGCTCGGGCGAAAGTGAAGTGGCCGCCAAGGATGAGATCGGACCCTAATACCAGAAAATACGACGCCCTATGTGAGTTCCACCAGGAACGAGGGCACAAGACTGAAGACTGCATCGCCCTGAGGCAAGAAGCCGTGAATATGTTACGACAAGGACACCTTAAAGAGCTGCTAAGCGATAAGGGAGGAACCAATTTTGCTAGAGGACGCAAACATCAAGGGCCACCTAGATCACCCTCACCAACCCGCACCATCAACATGATCATCGGCAGTGACGACGATGCCTCTATCAACAACATGAAGTTCACCATTACCCATAAACTCAAGCGATCTATCACCCACGAACGGTACGACGAACTCGAAGAAAGTATCATCTTCGACAAGTCGGACGGCGACGGTTTGGATTTTCCTCATAATGACGCCTTCGTTATTACTCTGCAAATTTTAGATATTGATGTTAAACGCATTATGATAGATAACGGGAGCAGCGCGTGTATTATCCATCCCCGAGTAATTAGCCAAATAAAACTCAAAGATAAGATAGTACCGCGCTGCATCATGCTAACTAGTTTTAACAATGCAGTTGAACGGACATCCGGGGAAATTACACTCCCTATTTTGGCCGGTGGCGTGACTCTGGAAATAATTTTCCACATCATGGACCAAGAAACCGCGTATAACGCCATAGTAGGATAACCGTGGATACACCCCATGAAGGTCGTCCCCTCCAGCTTATACCAAGTCGTCAAATTCCCAAACTCCATAGGAATAGTCACCATACGAGCAGAGCAACATACGTCACGGGAATGCTATCGCATTTCTTTAGACAGCACGATCACCCAACAAAAGAAGAATAAAGAAAAAGAGACATAACAATCATCACGGTCAAGGTCTGGGCATGACGAGATCGGGGAAGGCATCAAAGAGCCATACATAGTCGAAGCCGCAGGATCGACCATATAAAACCTCGACCCCGTTCAATTAGATCCCAACGACCATAGCAAGAAGGCCTATATGGTTGCAAACTTCAGGAACATGGTAAATTCAGTCTATTCTTAAAAGCTAATGCGTATTTGTTTGCTTTCAGCCATGTAGATATGACGGGCATCCCAAAGGAAACCATCACTCACAAATTAAACATCGACCCCTTGTACCCCCCGGTGAGGCAGGTCAGGCGTAAATGCAACTCCGCAATCAATGACGCAGTGCGCGAGGAAGTGGAAAAACTATTAGAAAATGATTCCATCAAGGAGTCGAAGTACCCTAAGTGGGTAGCCAATGTAGTAATGGTTAAAAGGAAGAATAGGAAATGGTGGATGTGCGTGAACTTCACAGATTTGAACAAAGCATGCCCAAAGGATTCATTTCCGCTGCCTCACACCGACCAACTCATTTACGCAACGGTCGGGCATGAGCTGTTAAGCTTCTTGGACGCTTACTCAGGCTATAATCAAATCCTCATGGAAGAGGAAGATCAAGAAAAAACCACGTTCATCACCCACCAAGGAACGTACTGCTACAGGGTCATGCCCTTTGGACTAAAGAACGCGGAGGCGACTTACCAAAGGTTGGTGATAAGGATGTTCAAGGATCAGCACGGTAAAATAATGAAAGTATATATAGACGACATGCTGGTCAAGTCCAAAAGGGGAGAAGATCACATCGACCATCTGAAAGAAACTTTCGGCATACTCAGACGGTACAGAATGAAACTGAACGCAGAGAAGTGTGCTTCGGCGTAACCTCAGGGAAGTTCCTAGGTTTCCTAGTATCACAACGAGGGATCGAGGTCAGCCCTGACCAAATCTAAGCCATCGAGGGTATACCCGAACCCTTGACCACCAAAAAATAAGTCCAAAGGTTGACTGGACGCATCGCTGCCCTACCAAGGTTCATCTCGCGGTCGTCAGATAGGTGCCATAAATTCTTTGGTGTACATAAGAAAGATAACGGCCTCCAATGGACTTCGGAGTGTGTCTAGACTCTGAGGAAACTAAAGGCATACCTGTCGTTACTGCTTTTGCTTTCAAAACCAGAGTCGGGAGAGCGTCTCCTCGTTTATCTAGTTGTGTCTGGGGTAGCTGTAAGCGCAATCCTAATTCGAGAAAATAAAGGTACGCAATCTCCCATCTACTACATTAGCAAAACATTAGTCGATGCCGAGATGAGGTACCCACACCTCGAGAAACTAGCTTTGGCCTTAGTCATAGCTTCACGAAATCTACGACCATATTTCCAATGTCACCCCATCTCGGTCGTCACAACTTTCCCCTTAAGAAGCATTTTGTATAAACCCGAGCTATCAGGAAGGCTGGCCAAGTGGTCCATCGAGCTAAGAGAGCACGATATCACGTACCAGCCGCGAACGACGATAAAGTCACAAGTGCTCGCTGACTTCGTCGCCGACTTCAGCGCAAAAATAATGCCTGAAGTCGATCCCCCCAAACACAAGACCCCTGGGTCCTATACACCGATGGCGCATCCAACGTGTTAGGGTCCGGACTGGGACTCGTACTCGAAGTCCCAACAGGCGAAGTAATTTGTCAGTCCATAAGGTGCCCGACTATGACTAACAATGAGGCCGAGTATAAGGCCATCATTGCAGGTTTGAGACTAGCGCTCAAGTATAGGGCAAAACAGTTAAAATTACGTTGTTATTCCTGGCTCGTGGTCAACCAAGTCACAAGGACTTTCCAAATCAAGGAACAAAGATTGCAAAAATACTAGAGCGAAATCTGCAAGCGGCTGCCCGAGTTCGACGATTGCTAGACCAAGTCAAGGTAAGAACCATTAACTTAACTTGGGACTGGCACAATCGTATTGTCACATACTTGCAGGACGACACACTCTCAGGCGATAAAAAAGAGGCCAAGAAACTGAGAATGCAAGCAGCCAGATACATTATCCTCCACAATGACCTGTACAAGAGAATTTATGTCCTTGAAGAAATCCACGAAGGTCATTGCGGGGCTCATTCCGGCAACTGAGCACTGGTCAGATGCCTCATACGGGTAGGATATTACTGGCCCACCATGAAAAGTGAGGCCGCATACTTCGTGAAAAGATGCGAGCAATGCCAGAAGTACGCCCCAATGATTCAGCAAGCGGGCGAATCAGTCACCTCACCTTGGTCGTTCATCAAATGGGGAATGGACATCGTGGGACCCCTCCCGACAGGGCGAGATAACGTACGATTCCTTTTAGTTTTAACTGACTATTTCTCTAAGTGGATGGAAATAGGAGCATTTGCCCAAATACGGGAATATGAAGTAATCACCTTTATATGGAGAAATGTCATATGCCGGTTCGGCCTTCCCAAAGAAATCAGTTGCGACAACGGACCCTAATTCACGGGAAAGAAAATCGCTGAATTTTTCGAGAAATGGTATATCAAAAGAATAATCTCAACCCCGTACCACCCCGCTGGAAACGGGCAAGTAGAGTCCTCTAACAAATTGATACTAAACATCATGAAGAAGAAGCTTGAGGACGCCAAGGGAATATGGCCGGAAGTACTACCAGAAGTATTGTGGGCCTACCGAACAACTCCGAAAGTGAGTACAGGAGAGAGACACCCTACTCTTTGGTCTATGAGACCGAGGCAGTAATACCAGTCGAGGTCGGAGAGCCCAGTCTAAGGTACTCCTATGAGAGCGGCACAAGCAACGACGAGAGCAGAAGGCAAGAACTCGACGAAGTCGACGAACGAAGAGATATGGCCTATATAAGAATGATCGCCCAAAAATAGCAAGCAGAATGCTATTATAACAAGAAAGCAAAGGTTAGGCCGCTCAAAATCGGGGACTACGTACTGAAATCTAAAACTCAAGCGAGCAAAGATCCCAGGGAAGGCAAGCTGGGAACAAATTAGTACGGTCCGTACAAAATCACAGTAGAAGCAAATAAAGGATCATTTCAACTAGAAACTATGGAAGGAAAGATACTACCAAACAACAGGAATATCAGCCACCTCAAATACTTCAACTTCTAGAAGAAAAAACGTCCCCCAAGTCGTACTCTTTTTTCCCTCACTTGAGTTTTGTCCCGGTTGGGTTTTCTCAATGAGGTTTTTAACGAGGCGACGAAGGGAACACTCCAAGTCAAAGTATGCGAAGGTACGGTCGTGATCACCATTTCATTGCTTGACCTTTCACTATTCTCCAGATCGACCAATGAAGGGACTAGATAGACCGAGACTAGGACTGGAACACCAGCCAACACCCAAAAATCTATAAATTTCTCCAAGTATGTAGCGAAAGCAACAATGTCAAGGCAATAACTTTACAATTATCAGCACATCTTTTTTAAATTCAGGTTATGTTCGACCTCGCTTGAACCACTATTTTAAAAGGCTTTTTTGGGACTTGCCCGGGGCTCGCCCCTGGGCGGGGCACTATCAAAACGCTCTGAGACTCACGCGTGGGGCTCAATTTTGTGAGGCTTACGCCTTAAGCGCCCGACTGTACACCTTAAACACGCCTAACGACCAACGCTCGAGGCTCACCCAACAATTTTTACCCAAATCATGTGTCAATTTTTCTAATTAGCATTGTTGACCCTCAAAATTCTTTAACAAATGAAGGATTAAAGGTTTATTCATCTATATGAATATGAAGATTGAAAGTAACTCAAATAACGAGTCATAATATTACATATTTACTCATTGAGAACACCATGAGGGCTAAATAGATAGCCAAAATTTATATTTTCACTTGTTGTTGGCATGTCTTAGTTCTATGTCTCTCAAAATTATTATTTTTTTTATTATTTTGCTATTTGAAAGCAATTTTGTATTTACTCATGAAGGATAATATTACTGGTAAAGTTTATTAATTATTATCTTTTAAGAAGGTAAAATATTTAGTTAGTAATATTTATTAAGAAATTATAATTTTCTTATTATTTAGAAGTTAAGACGTTATAGTTGATTTGTATTTCGAAGTAACATTAACATTATTGATTGTTTATGTTGTTAAGAATATGCTGGATATTTTATTTTCTATGAGTAATTATTTATAATTTTCTTAAACTTTTAATGTATTTTTATATTTTTATGTTATTATGCTATTTTATTAATTTATAAATTAAAACATTTAAAGATCCATAGGGCTACGCCCCATGCCTCGGAGCTTACACCTCACCTCATAATAGGTAAAACTCTCCGCCTCATGCCCCCGCCTTTTAAAACACTTGCTCGAACTAACACCTACCGGCCCTCGGCCGTAATTAAATTCAAGTTATGTTCGACCTCGCTCGAACTAACACCTTCTGGCCCTCGACCATAATTAAATTCAGGTTATGTTCGACCTCGCTCGAACTAACACCTACAGGCCCTCGGCCATAATTAAATTCAAAATTCAGGTTATGTTTGACCTCTCCCTAACTAACACCTGCCGGCCCTCGGCCATAATTAAATTCAGGCTATGTTTAACCTCGCTCGAACTAACACTTACCGACCCTCGGCCATAATTAAATTCAGGTTATGTTTGACATTGCTCGAACTAACACCTATCGGCCCTCGGCCATAATTAAATTCAGGTTATGTTCGACCTCGCTTGAACTAACACCTACCGTATGTTCGACCTCGTTCGAACAAACACCTGTTGGTTCTCGGTCGCGATTTAACGAAGGGTCATGACCAAACAAGTCAACGACCTCGGCCATGTCTCAACGCACAAAAAAAGAGAGAACAAAGGCAACCAAACAACAGAAGCAAAAAACATACAAGTATAGAAAATAAACCATAAGAAAGGAAAAAGATGCAGAGAACAACCTTTTCATTTTATACTTAAACATTTGTTTTACAAAAGCTCGTGAAGATGCCGGCAAAACTACACAAGTTCACAAAAAAGAAGAAGGAAAACTACTGATTGTCATCATTATGATCCCCTGCACATTCACCACCCTGACCATCGATGCCCATGCCGTCTTGATTCTCTCCATCACCGTCATCTTCGCCCTCAGGGTATGCAGCATCATACCAAGCATTCTCTTCAAGCTGATCCACGCCCCCGTCCCCCTCGTCATCGCTGACCTCAGTCATGGCAGGATCATATCCACAAGCGATCCGAGCCTCATAGGCCTTAACACGAACATCATCAAGGGCGACCGCAGAAACAGACCCCGCCTTATACAAATCTCGAAACACGTCTAACTGAGCCTCGGCATGAATCCATTCTTCATACAGGTCTTGAGGAATGTTGGGAAATTCTGAAGTACGAGAAGAAGACGGATGTGCAAGCAGTTGGTCCTTCTCAGCTTGTAAAGCGGCCACCCGATCATAGAGGAAGGAATTGCCTTTCTCCAACTCTCCGATCCTCTTCTCTAGTCGATCCTCTTTTACCTTCACCGTGGACTGATCAATCTCCCGCTCGGCCCAGAGAGTCCTATTCACTAACTCTAGCATCTCTGATTTCCTCCGAGCCTCCAAATGGGAAGACTCCGCCTTCTCAAGCTCGCTCTGCTTCTCGACGACTTCACCATTAAGGACCTACATCGGAAGCCGACATTCTTCTAATTGACTTTATAGCTCGACCACTTGTGCCTGAAGATCGCCGCACTGGGCCTCCACGGCTCTACTGACCTCAAGCTCCTCTTCCCTACTCCTCAACGTCCCCCCAAGGATGCTACACTTCTCAATGACTCACACCAGCTCTTCATCCTTCTCCTTCAACTCATCACGAAGGGCCTGCAAATTGCGGCCCTCACCAAATCGCCTACGGAACTCCCGATACTTGCCACGGTACTCAAAATATTTGTTTTTCAACCTCACAAATATTTCCCTACGCTTCTCCTCCCTTTGGGCGCTTTCAATCTCCAAAATCATAGTCTGCAAACACAAAACGAAAAACCAAGTGAGGAAAAAATAAAAACTCCCCTACTAACAAAGAAACAAAAAAGGGACAAAACACTAAGCACTCACCTTAAAGCAAGACCTGCTATACTCCTCGGCAAGGTAACGTTGTCCAATTCTTGGAGGGTCTTACCCTCTATGTCGGAGCAAAGAGGTCCGAGGGAAGGCACCACGTTCTCCGTGTTCTTCAGCAAGTCGCGGTCCATAGGAGTTGCAATGGTCCTCACAGACCCCTCCAACCTTACCTCCAATTGGGTAAAACCCTCCTCTATCATCTTCAGGTCATCCACGTCAACATCCGACCCTGACGTCTCACCTTCCTCAGCCACATCCTTACCTCTCTCATTGGTCGGCAAAGAAGTATCAGCGACCGACTGAGAAGTCGATGCCTCCTCTCTCCTCAAAGTATCGAGAACATTGGCAGTCGATCCCTCCACCTCAGCCTCCATAGAAGGCATATACACTTCGGTTGCCTCAAACCTCGGAGTCCCGAATTTCGGCTCGATGTCATCCCCAATGACAATGGTCGTCATCTCGCACAGTGAAAAATCACCCGCCACTGAGTCAACGGCCTGGGAGACCCCATCGCCGGCATCCACGGATCTCCTCTTACGGGGCATCAATTCCCCTTCGCCTGACACAAGTTCATTGTCTTCGTCTTCAAGACAATATATAGGAGAGGCCTATATCTCCGTGGTCGAAGTCCCCATGGTTGCGGAAGGCGCAGAACCAGACACCGCAATATGAAGGGTAGAGGCGCAAGCAGAGATAGTCGCTGACATAGATAGAGTAGAAGCCGAGGGCGTAGCAACTTGTTTTTTTTTAAATGAAGGGGCGGGAGCTCTCGACCTCCTCGAAGGCCTCCTGGCCGAAGCTAAAAAACACACAAGAAAAATAAGAGGTCAGCAAAGTTAACGAAAGGAAAATAAATCAAGACTCCATCAAAACAAGGGACTTACCAGTCGAAAGGGGAGCCGGCCCAAACCCTTGAAGAAGCCCGACCACTCACTGATCCCCACGATGTGAGGGATGAGCCGGCTAACCCTGTTCGAAATGTCTTCAACCAGAGGAAAAGGCGAGGTCTTGGCTGTATAAAAACAAGAGAGGGGAAAGGACCATAAAACAGAAATCACGACCAAGCAAAAAGAAACCTTACACATGCAAACAAGGAAACTAAGTGCTTACGAGTACAATTCCAAACCTAAGTGAAACCGTCAATGTTAGCTACTACGTCTTCGGTTCTGACGAAGAAGTAGTTTAACCAAAATTGGCGATTAGCCTTGTCGTCCATCTTCACCACCAGGCACTTGCCTCCTCGGTGGCGAATGTTTAACATAGTCCCCCTGTAAAAGCTAGGGGCGAAGATGTGTATCAAATGCCGAAGTGAGAGCTCGACCCCGACCAACTCTGTAAATTTAGTGAGCATCCTTATAAGTTTGTAGACATATGGGGCGAGCTGGGTTGGGCAGACACCGTAATAATAACAAAATTCCTCCGCCAGCGGAAGGAGAGGGAGAGTGTAGCCGACTTGGAAGGGGTAGGCGTAGAAGGCACGGTATCCAGGGCGATGGACCTGCACCATTTCCCACCCAGTCGGGAACAATTCGAGATGATCGGGGATGCCATACTTACCCCTAAGTTCTCCTAATTTCTTCTCCGTCATCACTGACCGAAAGGCTCCAGGGTCGGCATCAGAGGACTTCGAGATATTATACTTGGTGTCAGGATTGCGAGGAATTATCTCCTCCAACAAAGGGAAGCCTCCATCCTCGACGGCTGCAGGAGCATTCCCCTCATGAGGAGGGAGCACTATCGCTAAAGGGACCAACTCACCTTCCTCACTAGATTCAGAAGGTACGTTAGTCATGATTTATCAGAAGAAAAAGAGTATCAAGCAATAAAGGATCAAAAATAACAAAAGCCCCTGGAACAGAAAGTGTTAAGTCACAGAGAAGAAAGAAAGAGATATGGAGTTTCAGAGTAGAAGGTCTGAAACTTCAAAATTACACCCCACCACATATATTTATAAGAACCTGGGCACCAAAATCGAAAATGATTCATCATTACTGGCGCCGTACCGAAGCGGCAGTTTCAATTAAAGGACGCATGAGAAACGAAGCAACGCATTGGGAAAACGCATCATAATGACACATGACGTCATGTCGTCATCTTAATTTATGGACAACCCAACTCCAACAAACCGATCAGGAAAATCGAGACGTTTTAAAATAGATGGTACGCATAGGGACATGTTGCCGACTCACCATGACCATCGCGACCTGAACTGCTCGCTTAATTATTTCTACCAACGAGCAAATCCGTTCATCTACCCGCCTGAAGCCGGTCTCAATAAGCGGATGGACTACCTGTATGAGGCAAAATCTGTCTCTAGAGTATCTAAGCCAAGATAATATTATGGGAAGGATTCTCGAGTCGACGTTAGTCGAAGCGACCCAAGAAGCAGCAAAGTCCTTGGCCGAAGTGTTGACATGAGCCGTAGTCGAGATGTCGACAAGGGCCGTAGTCAAGATGTCAACAAGGGTCGAGATTGAATATCGATGATAAGAGTTGTAGCGGCTAGTTTGTCATGATAGGATATTAAAAGGGAATATTCTAGTGGATATTCTCTGTACTTGTACTATTAGGGTTTCTTAGGAAGATGTCCCATATATATATATATATAGAAAAAAGAGACAATGATAGGGGCATGTGATATTCATTTGTAAGAACACTCTTTGACAAAAAAGTTCTCTTTCTCTCTTACTAAGCTTACTAAGATACAAACACCACTTTTTCATTGAGATTCTTATCTATATTATTCCATACTTTTCCATCAGATCCGAGAATAACTCGAACATTCAAGAATTTGCTGTCACTCATCATTGTCAGAAGAAACAACCATCTAGTTCATTCTTTATTGAGTGAACTAGTGATATAACCCGCGCTACGCGCGATTGTAAATGACATTAGTAAATTTATATTAATTGATGTTATTATAAATTTAATTTAAGATAGAATAGATTAAATTTTTAATTATATATATGATAATTAGTTTATATATTTGATAAATCACAAATATAAATATTTGTATTAGAAGTAGAACTAAGGTGAACTACATTTCTCATTAGCATATTTACAATNCTCTTTGACAAAAAAGTTCTCTTTCTCTCTTACTAAGCTTACTAAGATACAAACACCACTTTTTCATTGAGATTCTTATCTATATTATTCCATACTTTTCCATCAGATCCGAGAATAACTCGAACATTCAAGAATTTGCTGTCACTCATCATTGTCAGAAGAAACAACCATCTAGTTCATTCTTTATTGAGTGAACTAGTGATATAACCCGCGCTACGCGCGATTGTAAATGACATTAGTAAATTTATATTAATTGATGTTATTATAAATTTAATTTAAGATAGAATAGATTAAATTTTTAATTATATATATGATAATTAGTTTATATATTTGATAAATCACAAATATAAATATTTGTATTAGAAGTAGAACTAA
>AWOL01S0444102.1:0-13596 GCA_000715115.1 Nicotiana otophora
GCCAAAAAACTAGAATTCCTCCTAATTCCCATATTTTCGTGTGTTATAGCCCACGCCTTCCGAATGGGCCCGGTCCCCCCAGAACCGGATCGCCTAAAATTATTCCAGGCCATCACATACGACCTAAGGAACCATAATAACCGTCCCGCCATGACCGTTCCTCGTTTGTTTGCGTTTGCGGCCAAAAAATGAGAATTTTGCCTGATTTCCGTATTTTCGTGTGCTATAGCCCACGCCGTCCGAGTGGGCACGGGCCCACAGACCCCGATCTCCTAAAACCTTTTTGGTCCATGAAATACGACCTAAGGAACCATAGTTACCTCTCCGCAATGATCGTTCCTCACGTTTTAAGTTTTACGGACAAAAAACTAGAATTCTGCCTAATTCCCATATTTTCATGTGCTATAGCCCACGCCTTACAAGTGGGTCAGGCCCCCCGGACCCGGATCGCCTAAAATGTTTTTGGACAATCAAATACGACCTAAGGAACCTTAGTCACCACCCCGCCATAGCCTCTCCCCTTTTGGTTTGTGTTTTACGGACAAAATACTAGAATTCCGCGCGTTCCCATATTTTCGTGTGCCAAAGCCCACATCTTCCGAGTAGGCCCGGGCCCCCAGACCCTGATCGACCAAAAATGTTTTTAGGCCATCTAATACGACCTAAGGAACCATAGTCACCGCCCCACCACGACCATTTCATGTTCTTTTACGTTTTACGGCCAAAAAGGTAGAATTCCGCCCGATTCCCATATTTTCGTATGCTATAGCCCACGCCTTCCGAGTGGGCGCGGGCCCCCGGACCCCGATCGCCTAAAAACTTTTCGGGCTATTAAATACAACCTAAGGATCCATAGTTACCGCTCCGAGATGATCGTTCCTCACATTTTGCATTTTACGGACCAAAAACTAGAATCCCGCCTAATTCCCATATTTTCATGTTATATAGCCCACGCCTTACAAGTGGGTCGGGCCCCCCGGACTCGGATCGCCTAAATGTTTTTTGGACAATAAAATACTACCTAAGGAACCATAGTCACCGCCCCGCCATGGATTCTCCCCGTTTGGTTTGCGTTTTACGAGCAAAATACTAGAATTCCGCCCGATTCCCATTTGTTTTTGTGCTTTAGCCCACATCTTCCTAGTAGGCCCGGGCCCCCGGACCCTGATCGACAAAAAATGTTTTTGGGCCATCTAATATGACCTAAGGAAACATAGTCACCGTCCCGCCATAACCATTTCTCGTTCTTTTACGTTTTACGGCCAAAAAAGTAGAATTTCACATGATTCCCATATTTTGGTTTGCTATAGCCCACGCTTTCTGAGTTAGCATGGGCCTCCAAACACAGATCGCCTAAAAATTTTCCGGGACATCAAATACGATCTAAGGAACCATAGTCACCGTCCCGCCATGATCTATCCTCACATTTTGCATTTTACGGCCAAAAAACTAGAATTTCGCCCAACTCCCATATTTTCGTGTGCTATAGCCCACGCCTAATGAGTGGTTCGGGCCCCACGGACTCGGATCGCCTAAAATTTTTTCGGGCCATCAAATGCGACATTAAGAACCATAGTCAATGCCTCGCCATGTCCTATCCTCATATTTTGCATTTTACGGCCAAAAAACAAGAATTTCGCACGATTCCCATATTTCATGTGCTATAGCCCACGCCTTCCGAGTGAGCCCGGGCCCCCAGACCCAGTTCGCCTAAACATTTTCAAGTCCATCCAATACGACCTAAGGAGCCATATTCGCAGCACAGCCATGACCGTTCCTTGTTCTTTTGCATTTTACGGCCAAAAAACAAGAATTCCTCCTAATTCCCATATTTTCGTGTGCTATAGCCCACGCCTTCCAAGTGGGCCCGGTCCCCCCAAAGCCGTATAGCCTAAAATTTATCCGGGCCATCACATACGACCTAAGNCCCCGTTTGTTTTGTGTTTTACGAGCAAAATACTAGAATTCCGCCCGATTCCCATTTGTTTTTGTGCTTTAGCCCACATCTTCCTAGTAGGCCCGGGCCCCCGGACCCTGATCGACAAAAAATGTTTTTGGGCCATCTAATATGACCTAAGGAAACATAGTCACCGTCCCGCCATAACCATTTCTCGTTCTTTTACGTTTTACGGCCAAAAAAGTAGAATTTCACATGATTCCCATATTTTGGTTTGCTATAGCCCACGCTTTCTGAGTTAGCATGGGCCTCCAAACACAGATCGCCTAAAAATTTTCCGGGACATCAAATACGATCTAAGGAACCATAGTCACCGTCCCGCCATGATCTATCCTCACATTTTGCATTTTACGGCCAAAAAACTAGAATTTCGCCCAACTCCCATATTTTCGTGTGCTATAGCCCACGCCTAATGAGTGGTTCGGGCCCCACGGACTCGGATCGCCTAAAATTTTTTCGGGCCATCAAATGCGACATTAAGAACCATAGTCAATGCCTCGCCATGTCCTATCCTCATATTTTGCATTTTACGGCCAAAAAACAAGAATTTCGCACGATTCCCATATTTCATGTGCTATAGCCCACGCCTTCCGAGTGAGCCCGGGCCCCCAGACCCAGTTCGCCTAAACATTTTCAAGTCCATCCAATACGACCTAAGGAGCCATATTCGCAGCACAGCCATGACCGTTCCTTGTTCTTTTGCATTTTACGGCCAAAAAACAAGAATTCCTCCTAATTCCCATATTTTCGTGTGCTATAGCCCACGCCTTCCAAGTGGGCCCGGTCCCCCCAAAACCAGATCACCTAAAATTTATCTGGGCCATCACATACGACCTAGGGAACCGTAATAACCGTTGTGCCATGACCGTTTCTCATTGTTTTGCGTTTCCGGCCAAACAATGAGAATTTTGCCCGATTTCCATATTTTCGTGTGCTACCCACGCCTTCCGAGTGGGCGCGAGCCCCCGGACCCCGATCGCCTAAAAACTTTTCGGGCCATGAAATACGCCCTAAGGAACCATAGTTACCGCTCCGCAATGATCGTTTCTCATGTTTTGCGTTTTACGGACAAAAAACTAGAATTCCGCCTAATTCCCATATTTTCATGTGCTATAGTCCACGCCTCACAAGTGGGTCGGGCCCCCCGGACTCGGATCGCCTAAACTTTTTTTGGACAATCAAATACGACCTAAGGAACCATAGTCACTGCCCTGCCATGGCCTCTCCCCGTTTGTTTTGCGTTTTACGGCCAAAATACAAGAATTCCGCCCAATTCCCATATTTTCGTGTGCTTTAGCCCACGTCTTCCGAGTAGGCCCGGACCCCGGACCCCGATCGACCAAAAATGCTTTCGGGCCATCTAATACTATCTAAGTAACCATAGTCACCGCTCCGCCATGACCATTCCTCATTCTTTTGCGTTTTACAGCCAAAAAAATAGAATTTCGCCCGATTCCCATATTTTTGTGTGCTATAGCCCACGCCTTCTGAGTGAGCCCGGGCCCCCAGACCCAGATCGCCTAAAAATTTTCTGGGCCATCAAATACGACCTAAGGAACCATACGCACCGCACCGCCATGATCGTTCCTCATTTTATTGCATTGTACGGCCAAAAAACTAGAATTCCACCCAACTCCCATATTTTCGTGTGCTATAGCCCACGCATAACGAGTGGTTCGGCCCCTCCGGACTCGGATCGCCTAAAATTAGTTCGGACCATCCAATATGACATTAATAACCATAGTCACCGCCTCGCCATGGCCGATCCTCATTTTTTGCATTTTATGGCCAAAAACTAGAATTCCGCACGATTCCCATATTTTCGTGTGCTATAGCCCACGCCTTCCGATTGAGCCCGGGACGCCAGACCCAGATCGCCTAAAAAATTTCAAAGCCATCAAATATGACCTAAGGAGCCATATTCACAGCACCTCTATGACCGTTCCTCGTTCCTTTGCGTTTTACGGCCAAAAACTAGAATTCCTCCTAATTCCCATATTTTCGTATGCCCACGCCTTCCAAGTGGGCCCGGTCACCCTAGAACCGGATCGCCTAAAATTCTTTCGGGCCATCACATATGACCTAAGGAACCATAGTAACCGTCCCTCCATGACCGTTCCTCGTTTATTTGCGTTTCCGGCAAAAAAACGATAATTCCGCCCGATTTCAATATTTTCATTTGCTATAGCCCACGCCTTCCTAAGGAACCATAGTTACCGCTCCGCAATGACCGTTCCTCATGTTTTGCGTTTTACGGACAAAAAACTAGAATTCCGCCTAATTTCCATATTTTCATGTGCTATAGCCCACGCCTTATACGTGGGTCGGGCCCCCGAACTCGGATCGCCTAAAATTTTTTTGGACAATCAAATATGACCTAAGGAACCATAGTCACTGCCTCGCCATGGCCTCTCCCCGTTTGTTTTGCGTTTTACGGCCAAAATACTAGAATTACGCCCAATTCCCATATTTTCGTGTGCTAAAGCCCACGTCTTCCGAGTAGGCCCGGGCGTCCGGACCCCGATCGACCAAAAATGTTTTTGGGCCATCTAATACTACCTTAGGAACCATAGTCACCGCATCGCCATGACCATTCCTCGTTCTTTTGCGTTTTACGGCCAAAAAAGTAGAATTATGCACGATTCCCATATTTTCGTGTGCTATCACGCCTTCTGAGTGATCCCGGGCCCCCAGACCCAGATCGCCTAAAATTTTCCGGGCCATCAAATACAACCTAAGGAACCATAGTCACCGCCCCGCCATGATCGTTCCTCATGTTTTGCATTTTACGGCCAAAAACCTAGAATTCCGCCCAACTCCTATATGTTCGTGTGCTGTAGCCCATGCCTAACAAGTGGTTTCGGCCCCCCAGACTCGGATCGCCTAACATTCTTTTGGGCCATACAATACGACATTAAGAACCATAGTCATCGTCTCGCTATGACCGATCCTCGTTTTTTGCATTTTACGGCCAAAAAACTAGAATTCCGCCCGATTCCCATTGTTTCGTGTGCTATAGCCCACTCTTTCCGAGTGGTAACGGGGCACGCAGAATCGGATCGTCTAAATTTATATGGTAAATTAAATACGACCTAAGCAACCATAGTCACCGCCACGTCATGACCGTTCCTCGTTATGTTGCGTTTTATGGCCGAAAAAGTAGAATTCCGCCCGATTCTCACATTTTCGTCTACTATAGCCCACGCCTTGCAAGTGGGCCCGTCCCTCCGAAACCGGATTGCCTATAATTTTTCCGGGAAAACAAATATGACCTAAGGAACCATATGCACCGACCCGCGCATGACCGTTCATTGTTATTTTGCATTTTAAGGCCAAAAAACTAGAATTTCGCCCGATTACCATATTTTCGTGTGCTCTAGCCCACGCCTTCCGAGTGAGCCCGAGCCCCCAGATCCAGATCGCCTAAACTTTTTCTGGGTCATTAAATACGACCTAAGGAACAATAGTTACCGCCCCGCCATGATTGTTCCTCATTCTTTATGTTTTGCCGAAAAAACACTAGAATTCCGCTCGATTCCCATATTTTCGTGTGCTATAGCCCACGCCTTCCGAGTAGTCCCTAGCCCCCGGACCCCGATCACCTAAAAATTTTTCGGGCCATCACATACGACCTAAGATATAATATTCACAGCCCCTCCATGACCTTTCCTCGTTCTTTTGCGTTTTACAGCCAAAAAATTAGAATTCTGCTCGATTCTTATATTTTCGTATGCTATAGCCCACGCCTTCCGAGTGGGCCTGGTCCCCCCAGAACCGGATCGCCTAAATTTTTTTGGGCTATCACATACGACCTAAGGAACCATAATCACCATCCCGCGATGACTGTTCCTCGCTTTATTGCATTTTCAGCCAAAAAACTAGAATTCCGCCTGATTCCCCTATTTTCGTGTGCTATAGCCCACGCCTTCCGAGTGGGCGCGGGCCCCCGGAACCCGATCGCCTAAAATTTTTTTGGTCCATGAAATACGACCTAAGGAACCATAGTTACCGCTCCGCAATGATCGTTCCTCATGTTTTGCGTTTCACGGCCAAAAAACTAGAATTCCGCCTGATTCCCATATTTTCATGTGCTATAGCCCACACCTTACAAGTGAGCTGGTCCCCCCGGACTCGGATCACCTAAAACTTTTTTGGGCCATCCAATACGACCTAAGGAACCATATTCATCGCCCCTCCATGGCCTCTCCTCGTTTGTTTTGCGTTTTACGGCCAAAATACTAGAATTCCACCTAATTCGCATATTTGCGTGTGCCATAGACCACGCCTTCCAAGTGGGCCCCGGCCCCCGGACCTCGATCGACCAAAAATGTTTTTGGGCCATCTAATACGACCTAAGGAACCCTAGACACCGCCCCGCCATGACCGTTCCTCCTTTTTGCATTTTATGGCAAAAAAATAAGAATTTCGCCTGATTCCCATTATTTTGTGTGCTATAGCCCACGCCTTCCGAGTAGTCCCGGGGCCCACGAAATCGGATCGCCTAAATTGTTCGGGGAAATTAAATACGACCTAAGCAACCATAGTCACCTCCCCATCATGACCGTTCCTCATTATTTTGCTTTTTACGGCAATTCCGCCCGATTCCCATATTTTCATCTGCTATAGCCCACGCCTTGCGAGTGGGCCCGGGCCCCCTTTAACCGGATCGCCTAAAATTTTCCGAGCAAACAAATAAGACCTAAGGAACCATATTCACCGACCCGCTGTGACCGTTCCTCATTGTTTCGCATTTTACATCCAAAATATTAGAATTCCGCCTGATTAGCATATTTTTGTGTGCTATTCCGAGTGGGCCCGGGCCCCCAGACCTAGATCGCCTAAAAATTTTCCGGGCCATCAAATACGACCTAAGGAACCATAGTCACCGCCCCGCCATGATCATTTCTTATTTTTTGCATTTTACGGCCAAAAAACGAGCATTTCGCCCAATTCCCATATTTTCGTGTGCATAGCCCACGCCTAACGAGTGGATTGGGCCCCCGGACTCGGATCGCCTAAAGCTTTTTTGGGCCATCAAATACGACATTAAGAACCATAGTCACTGCCTCTCCATGACTGATCCTCATTGTTTGCATTTTACGGCCAAAAACCTAGAATTCCGCACGATTCCCATATTTTCGTATGCTACACAGCCCACGCCTTTCGAGTGGGCCCGGTCCCCCCGGAACCGGATCTCCTAAAATTTTTCCGGGCCATTACATACAACCTAAGGAACCATAGTCACCATCCCGCCATGACCGTTCCTCGCATTTTTGCGTGTCCGGCCAAAAAACTAGAATTCTGCCTGATTCCCATATTTTTGTGTGCTATAGCCCATGCCTTCCGAATGGGCGCGGGCTCCCACAACTCGATCGCCTAAAACATTTTCGGGCCATGAAATACGACCTAAGGAACCATAGTTACCGCTTCACAATGATCGTTCCTCATGTTTTGCGTTTTACGGCCAAAAAACTAGAATTCCGCCTGATTCCCACATTTTCATGTGTTATAGCCCACACCTTACAAGTGGGTTGGGGCCCCAGGACTCGGATCGCCTAAAATATGTTTGGGCCATCAAATACGACCTAAGAAACCATAGTCATCGCCCCGCCATGGTCTCTCCTCATTTGTTTTGCGTTTTACGACCAAAATACTAGAATTCCACCTGATTCACATATTTTTGTATGCTATAGCCCACGCCTTCCGAGTGGGCCCCGGCCCCCGGACCCCGATAGACCAAAAATGTTTTCGGGCCATCTAATACAACCTAAGGAACCCTAGACACCGCCCCGCCATGACCGTTCCTTGTTTTTTCGCATTTTACGGCAAAACAATAAGAATTCCGCTCGATTCCGATTGTTTTGTGTGCTATAGACCACGCCTTTCGAGTGGTCCCGGGGCCCGCAGAACCGGATCGCCTAAATTTTTCCGGGAAATTAAATACGACCTAAGCAACCATAGTCACCGCCTCATCATGACCGTTCCTCGTTATTTTTCTTTTTACGGACAAAAAAGTAGAATTCCGCCTGATTCCCATATTTTCGTCTGCTATAACCTACGCCTTGCGAGTGGGCCCGGGCCCCCCCAAACCGGATCGCCTAAAATTTTTTCGACAAACAAATACGTCCTAAAGAACCATATTCACCGACCCGCCATGACCATTCCTCGTTTATTTGCATTTTACGGCCAAAATATTAGAATTTCGCTCGATTACCATATTTTCGTGTGCTATAAGCCCACGCCTTCCGAGTGAGCCCAGGCCCCCAGACCTATATCGCCTAAAAATTTTCTAGGCCATCAAATACGACCTACGGAAACATAGTCACAGCCCCACCGTGATCATTCCTCATTTTTTGCATTTTATGGCCAAAAAACTAGAATTCCACCCAATTTCCATATTTACGTGTGCTATAGCCCACGCCTAACGAGTGGGCCGGGCCCCCCGGACTCGAATCGCCTAAACTTTTTTTCGGGCCCTTGAAATATGACTATAACAACCATAGTCACCGCCTAGCCATGACCGAACAACATTTTTTGCATTTTACGTCCAAAAAACTAGAATTCCACCCGATTCCCATATATTCGTGTGCGCCCAAGCCTTCCGAGTGGGCCCGGTCCCCCTAGAACCCCGATCTCCTAAAATGTTTTCGGGCCATGAAATACGACCTAAGGAACCATAGTTACCGCTCCCCAATTATCGTTCCTCATGTTTTGCGTTTTACGAAAACAAAAGTAGAATTCCGCCTAATTCCCATATTTTCATGTGCTATAGCCCACGTCTTACAAGTGAGCCGGGCCCCCCAGACTTGGATCGCCTAAAATTTTTTTGGGCCATCAAATACGACCTAAGAAACCATAACCACCGCCCCTCCATGACCGTTCCTCGTTATTTTTTGCGTTTTATGGCAAAAATACTAGTATTCCGCCTGATTCCCATATTTTCATGTGCTAAAGCCCACACCTTCCGAGTGGGCCCTGGCCCCCAGACCCCGATCGACCAAAAATGTTTTTGGGCCATCTAATACAACCTAAGGAACCGTAGTCACCGCCTCGCCATGACCGTTCCTCGTTGTTTTGCGTTTTACGACAAACAACTAGAATTCCGCCCGATTCCCATATTTGTGTGTGCTATAGCCCACACCTTCCTAGTGGGCCCGGGACCTCGGGACCCGGAACGCTTAAAATTTCTTTGGGCCATAACATAAGACCTAAGGAACCATAGTCACAGCCCCGCTATGACCGTTCCTGGTTTTTTGCATTTTACGGCCAAAAAACTAGAATTCCGCCCGATTCCCATATTTTCATGTGCTATAGCCCACGCCTTCCGAGTAGGCCCGGTCCCCCCAGAATTGGATTGCCTAAAATATTTCCGAGCCATCACATATGACCTAAGGAACTATAGTCACCATCCTGCCATGATCGTTCCTCGTTTATTGCGTTTTCGGCCAAAAAACTAGAATTCCGCCTGATTCCCATATTTTCATGTGCTACAGCCCACGCCTTCCGAGTGGGCGCGGGCCCCCAAAATTTAATCACCTAAAAATTTTTTGGTCCATGAAATACGACCTAAGGAACCATAGTTACCGCTCTGCAATGATTGTTCCTCATGTTTTGCATTTTACGGCCAAAAAACTTGCATTCCGCCAGATTTCCATATTTTCATGTGCTAAAGCCCACGCCTTCCGAGTGGGCCCTGGCCCCCAGACCCCGATCGACCAAAAATGTTTTTGGGCCATCTAATATGACCTAAGGAACCATAGTCACCACCTCGCCATGACAGTTCCTCGTTTTTTTCCGTTTTACGACAAAAAACTAGAATTCCGCCTGATTCCCATATTTGCGTGTGCTATAGCCCACACATTCCGAGTGGGCCCGGGACCTCCGGACCCGGAACGCTTAAAATGTTTTTGGGCTATCAAATAGGACCTAAGGAACCATAGTCACAGCCCTGCCATGACCGTTCCTGGTTTTTTGCATCTTACGGCCAAAAACCTAGAATTCCGCCTGATTCCCATATTTTCGTGTGCTATAGCCCACGCCTTCCGAGTGGACCCGGTCCCCCCAGAACTGGATCGCCTAAAATGTTCCCGGTCCATCACATATGACCTAAGGAACCATAGTCACCGTCCTTCCATGACCGCTCCTCGCTTTATTGCATTTTCGGCCAAAGAAATAGAATTTTGCCTGATTCCCATATTTTTGTGTGCTATAGCCCACGCCTTCCGAGTGGGCACGGGCCCCCGAAACCCGATCGCCTAAAAAAATTTTGGGCCATGCAATACGACCTAAGGAACCATAGTTACCGCTCCGCAATGATCGTTCCTCATGTTTGGCGTTTTACGGCCAAAAAACTAGAATTCCGCCTGATTCCCATATTTTCATGTGCTATAGCCCACACCTTACAAGTGGGTTGGGCCCCCCGGACTCGGATCGACTAAAAGTTTTTTGGGCCATCAAATACGACCTAAGGAACCATAGTCATCGCCCCGCCATGGCCTCTCCTCGTTTCTTTTGCGTTTTACGGCCAAAATACTAGAATTCCACCTGATTCAAATATTTTCGTGTGCTATAACCCACGCCTTCCGAGTGGGCCCCGTCCCTCGGACCCCGATCGACGAAAAATGTTTTCGGGCCATCTAATATGACCTAAGAAACTATAGACACCACCCCGCCAAGACCGTTCTCAGTTTTTCGCATTTTACGGCAAAAAAATAAAAATTTCGCCTGATTCCCATTGTTTCGTGTGCTATAGCCCACGCCTTCCGAGTGGTCCCGGGGCCTGCGGAATCGGATCGCCTAAATTTTTCCGGGAAGTTAAATACGACCTAAGCAACCATAGTCACTGCCCCGTCATGACTGCTCCTCGTTATATTTCTTTTTACGGACAAAAAAATAGAATTCCGCCTGATTCCCATATTTTTGTCTACTATAGCCCATGCCTTGCGAGGGCCCGGGCCCCCCGAAACCGGATCGCCTAAAATTTTTCCGGCCGAACTAATACGACCTAAGGAACCATGTTCACCGACCCGCTGTGACCGTTCCTCGTTTGTTTGCATTTTAGGGCCAAAATATTAGAATTCCGCCCGATACCATATTTTCGCGTGTTATAGCCCACGCCTTCCGAGTGAGCCCGGGCCCCCAGACCTTGATCGGCTAAAACTTTTCTGGGCCATCATATATGACCTAAGAACCATAGTCACCGCCCTGCCATGATCATTCCTCATTTTTTGCATTTTACGACCAAAAAATGAGAATTCCGCCCAATTCCCATATTTTCGTGTGCTATAGCCAACGCCTAACGAGTGGGCCGGGCCCCCCGGACTCGGATCGCCTAAATGTTTTCGGGCCATCAAATACAACAGTAACAACCATAGTCACCGCCTCGCCAAGACCGATCCATATTTTTTGCATTTTACGGCCAAAAAACTAGAATTCCACCTGATACCCATATATTTGTGTGCTATAGCCCGAGCCTTCCGAGTGGGCCCGGTCCCCTCAGAACCCCGATCACCTAAAATGTTTTCGGGCGATGAAATACGACCTAAGGAACCATAGTTACAGCTTTGCAATGATCGTTCCTCATGTTTTGCGTTTTACGGACAAAAAACTAGAATTCCGCCTAATTCCCATATTTTCAGGTGCTATAGCCAACGCCTTACAAGTGAGCCAGGCCCCCCGGACTTAGATCGCCTAAACTTATTTTGGGCCATCAAATACGACCTAAGGAACCATATTCACCGCCCCTCCATGGCCTCTCCCCGTTTGTTTTGAGTTTTACAGCCAAAATACTAGAATTCCGCCCGATTCCCATATTTGCTTGTGCTAAAGCCCATGCCTTTGGAGTGGGCCCGGGCCCCCAAACCCCGATTGACCAACATTTATTTGGGCCATCTAATACAACCTAAGGAACTATAGTCACCGCCCTGCCATGACCGTTCCTCGTTGTTTTGCGTTTTACCACAAAAAACTAGAATTCCGCCCGATTTCCATATTTGTGTGTGCTATAGCCCACATCTTCCGAGTGGGCCCGGGCCCACCGGACCCGGAACGCTTAAAATTTTTTTGGGCCATCAAATAGGACCTAAGGAACCATAGTCACAGCCCCTCCATGACCATTCCTGTTGTTTTTGCATTTTACGGCCAAAAAACAAGAATTCCGCCCGATTCCCATATTTTCGTGTGTTATAGCCCACGCCTTCCGAGTGGGCCCGAGCCCCTCGGACTCAGATCGCTTAAAAATTTTTTGGGCCATTAAATACGACCTAAAGAACCATAGTCACCACCCCTCGATGACCGATCCTCATTCTTTTGCGTTTTACCGCCAAAAAACCAAAACTTCACCCGATTTCCATATTTTATTGTGCTATAGCCCACGCCTTCCGAGTGGGCCCAGGCCCTCCGGACCTGGATGGCTTAAATATTTTCAGGTCCATCACCTAAGGAACCATAGTCACTACCCTGCCATGACTATTCCTTGTTTTTTGCATTTTACTTCAAAAGAACTATAATTTCGCCTAATTCCCATATTTTCGTGTGCTATAGTCCACGCCTTCCGAGTGGGCCCGGGCTCCCCGGACCCCGATCCCCTAAAATGTTTTCGGGCCATCAAATATGACCTAAGGCACCATAATCACCGCCCCTCCATAACTATTCCTTTTTGCGTTTTACGGTCAAATAACTAGAATTCCGCCCGATTCCCATACTTCCGTGTGCTATAGCCCACGCCTCATTTTGTGCATTTTGCGGCCAAAAAACTAGAACTCCGCCCAACTCCCATATTTTCATGTGCTATAGCCCACGCCTACCGAGTGGGCTGGGCAGTCTGAACCCGTATCACCTAAAATATTTGCGGGCCATCAAATACGACCTAAGGAACCATAGTACCTACTGGCATGACCTCTCCTAGTTCTTTTGCGTTTTACGGCCAAAGAACTAGAATTCCGCACGATTCCCATATTTTTCGTGTGCTATAGCCCACGCCTTCCGAGTGGCCCCGGGCCCGCGGACGCCGATCGCCTAAAATTTTTCCGGGCAATCGAATACAACCTAAGGAACCATATTCACAGCCCCGCCATGACTGTTCCTCGTTCTTTTGCGTTTTACGGCCAAAGAACTAGAATTCCGCCTAATTCCCATATTTGTAGTGTGCTATAATCCACGCCTTCCGAGTGGGCCCAGTCCCCCCAGATTCGGATCGCCTAAAATTTTTTCGGGCCATCACTTACGAACTAAGGAACCATAATCACCGTCCCGCCATGACCGTTCCTCACTTTTTGCGTTGCCGGCCAAAAAACTAGAACTCCACCCGATTTCCATATTTTCGTGTGCTTTAGCCCACGCCTTCCGAGTGGGCGCGGGCCCCCAGACCCCGATTGCCTAAAATATTTTCGGGCCATGAAATACGACCTAAGGAACCATAGTTACCGCTCCGCAATAATCGTTCCTCATGTTTTGCGTTTTACGGTCAAAAAACTAGCATTCCGCCTAATTCCCATATTTTCATGTGCTATAGCCCACGCCTTACAAGTGGGCCGGCCCCCCAGACTCGGATCGCCTAAAAATTTTTTGGGCCATCAAATACGATCTAAGGAACCATAGTCACCTCCCCGCCATGGCCTCTCCCCGTTTGTTTTGCGTTT
>AWOL01S0444288.1:0-10695 GCA_000715115.1 Nicotiana otophora
GGAGAAGGGTCGCGTTCGCGAAGAGGAGTGAGGCAGTTGGGGACCCCAGGTCCTTGTTCTACGTGTTCGCGAGGTGGTGGTCGCGTTCGCGAAGGTCTTAGCTAGTAAGCATTGCGTTCACGAGGCATGTGTCACATTCGTGAAGAGTAAAATGGTGAGGCAGTCAAGTTGGCCTACGCGAATGCGAGAGGACGGTCACGTTCGCGAAGGGTAAAATTTGGGCAGGCGGTGTTAAATTTCAAAATCGAGGGTTTGAACCCATTTATTCATATTTTAAGCTAGAGACCACGTATTTAGGCGATTTTTGAAGGGATTTTCAGGGAGTTGATTGGGGTAAGTGTTTCTCACTTGGTTTTGGTTAAATTTCATGATTATATCTTGATTTATATCATCTAAAATGTGATTTGGGGAAAAGGTGGAAGAGTTCTTGAGATGGAATTTTGAGGTTTTGAAGGGGATTTTGTTGTCGGATTTGAGTATATTTGGTATGACTAGACTCGTGAGTGAATGGCCTTTCGGGTTTTGTGACTTTTGTCAGATTTCGAGACATTGGCCCAGGGGTCGGGTTTGGGCTGATTTTGGATTTTGGCTATAATTTGGTATTTTTCTTGTGGAATTGATCCCTTTAGCCTGTTTTGATCGTATTGTATTGCTTGTGGCCAGATTCGAGACGCTCGGAGGCCGATTCGAGAAGCAAGGGCATTGCAGAGTAGAGATTTTCTCGGATTGAGGTAAGTAACAATTGTAAATCTGGTTCTGAGGGTATGAAACCCCAGAATGTTTTATCATTTTACTATTTGGAGGTGGCTCACATGCTAGGTGACGGGCGTGTGGGCATGCACCGTTGGGGATTGTGAGTTGGTCCATCCCGTATCAACTGTAAAGTTGAATATTTTGTTGAAACTATATGATTCTTATGTGTTTTAGAAAGAATTTCTGTAAGTCAAGCTGGATGCCATGTCTAGGCCTTATGCCAATGTTGTTTGGACCCTTAGAGGTCTTTTCTTGCTATCCTCTCGTTGGTTTTGATAAAAAATCTATACTCAGTCATATTTATACATATTTATAGCATAACTCAGTCTCTATTACTCTATTTTGATGCATCATATACATGTTGCTTGGGCTGAATACTTTGTTTTCTAAGAGCCCGAGAGGCTGGAGAGGTTTATGACTGAGTGAGGCCGAGAGCCTGATTTGTGAGGATATTTATGGGATCGGGCTGCACGACGCAGCCTGTTTGATATAGGCCGAGGGGGGCCTCATTGATTTATGCCATGATTGGCTTGATATAGCGCTTGGACTGAAGGAGCCTCTCCGGAGTCTGTACACGCCCCCAGTGAGCGCAGGTACCTACTAAGTGCGAGTGCTGAGTGCCGAGTATTGAGTGACTGGGAATCATGAGTGATGGTGAGGTCTGCCCGAGGGGCTGTATGCAAGTGATTGTAAGGTTGTCCGAGAGGCTGTATATGAGTGATGTTTCCCGAGGGGCTAATTATGATTTCATTATTTTGCTCGCCTTTGCATTGAGCCTTTGTTTGAAAACTACTAAAAGATGTCTTTAAATGATTTTACTGGAACTAGATTTAAAAGAGTTGATTTGATTCAAACTCTGGTTTTAAAAGCATGTTGTATTTTACTGATTGTTTTTGTGATATGAACTTTACTTGCAGTTTTGCTCGTCACTACTTCTCAATCTTTATTTACTGTTGTTACTTATTGAGTTGGCGTACTCACATTACTACCTACACCTTGTGTGCAGATCTAGATGTATCTGGACATGGTAGTGGCTGTTGATTATTCCGGTTGCAGATTTTCTCGGAGATAGCAAGGTAGTTGTCTGGCGATCGCAACCCTGCTCTTCTCCCTCTTATCTTCCTTTAATTGTATTTAGTTATTTTTCAGAATGTGTTGGTCTCGATATTGTCAGACAAATTATAGTAGATGCTCATGACTAGTGACACCCCGATTTCAAGCTTTTCTTTTCTGCACTTTTGTTTTGATTTGAACTCCTTTATGAAGGTTTTTATGTTAAATAGCCTTAAAATTATCTTTGAAATGAAAATATCGGTTTGTTTTGGAAATGAGTCGGCTTGCCTAGTTTCACGATAGGCGCCATCACGACAGGGTTAGTTTGGGTCGTGACAATGATATCACTCTATCTACATGCCAATGTAAATGCTGTATGTGATGCACCTCAGTGGAAACCTCGTGTACTCACAATCTCAAAATTATCAATCACTCAGTACTGTATATGGACAATCCAGCCCAGGAAAGATCCATCCCATATATATATACATCAACTGACAGTCAGTCACTCAGTACCGTATAAGGCCAATCCAGCCCAGGGGTAGATCCATCCCCAAATAAAAATGATTCGGACGAGATCCAAGTCCAGTGAAGATCCATCCCTTAGTATAAATTCTTCGGGAAAGATCCATGCCCAGGGAAGATCTATCCCTCAATATAAATCAACCGCACTCAATGTAGGGCGCAGACTCCAGAGGGGCTCCTTCAGCCCAAGCGCTATAATAGCCAGATCCAGGCATAAATAAATAATACATGTTGTGGCATGCAACCTAATCCCATAAATATCACTCAAAATCTCCAATCTCTCGGGCTCTTAATGAAATACAAAGCAACCTTACATGATGATATGATGTATCAATGAATGACAACAGAGACTGAGATATGATATGCAAATGATAGATGTGACTGAGTACAAAATTGTAAATTTTAAACAAGTAATTAAATAGCAATAAGACCTCTGTTGGTCCCAAAATATCGGCACGTAGGCTAAACAGGATCTTTAACATGAGTCTCAACTCAATTTCCTCTAACACGTGGAGGATATGTGGATAATGACATGATTATTTGATTATGCAACTCCGCGAAATCAATCAAGTCACAATTTCTATGGTGCTCTCTCACACGCCCGTCACCTAGCATGTGCATCACCTCCAAACAAATCATATAACACGTAATTCAGGGATTTATACCCTCAGAACCAAGTTTAGAAATGTTACTTACCTCAAACCGTGCAAGTTCTTTATTCCAATATGCCCTTGCCTCGCGAATCGACCTCCGAATGCCTCGAATCTAGCCAAAATCAACTCAAATTCATCAATTAACGCCTAAGGAAACAATTCCAAGTGATAAAGGGCGAATCTTTAATCAAAACCCCGAAGTCAAGCAACTTGAAACTTACGGGAACATCACGAAATTCAATTCCAAGAGAGAAGTTTAGCCAACATACCTAAAATTCGCCCCTTAATGATACTACAACGATCCACTACACTAAGCAGCTTCTATCTACAATATCAACATCCAATGGGCCCAACGTTAGTAACAAGTTCTATAGTTTAGGCCATTTACACACTTTATTAAACACCTAGTAGGCATAAATTTCTACATCTCTTAACCATATAATTAGTCCATCCAACTACCACCAGTTACCAATAATTTATCCCACCATCATTCTTAAACAATTCACCAAATAACCCCCCTCCCCCCCCTCCATCTCTACAATGGCTATGAACTTAACATATTGCTTCCAATCACTATCCCATAAGTTTTAATACTTAATTCATACTCACATACTCATAATAAATCCATGCACATATGTTTAGGGGAGAGGAATTACCTTTTGGAAAAAATCTTGCAAAACCCTCCTTTGAGTTCTTGAAAAATATTTCTTGAAAATTTAGGTATTTTATGTGTAGATTTCATCAATACTATTGTAGAAATGATGGGATTTCACACCAAGATAATGGGGATTGCATACCTTGAAGAAGAGAGGAGTTGGTGGTCTTGAGAGAATGGAGAAGATCTCCAAAATCCATCCAAGTAAAATGGGGGAAATGAACCCCCAAGGTGAGTACTTAAAAAGGCTTCAGGTGGGAGTAGCGTGTCAGGTCCAGTGCCAAATTCATATACTTCACTGGTCTTTCAACCTTGTTGAGAAGGCTGGCGTGCTACAATCCGCACATTGCACGGACCCTAGCACACTCCTAGTTGTTTTCTTTTCCATTTCTTGCTTCTCCACTCACCCTCATTTGATACCTTGCTATGATATAGACCCGAATTGACTTCAAATTTTGCACACAAGTCATAAATGACATAAATGACCTATTCCAATTTTCAAAACTAGATTCCGACCCCGATATAAAAAATTCAATCTCCCGGTCAAACTTCCAAAAGTAGTTTTGGACACACTCCTAAGTCTAAAATCATCATACGGAGCTATTGGAATCATCAAAACTCTATTCCAGGGTCGTTTACACATAAGTCAACATCCGCTCAACTAATTCAACCTAAGCTTTAAATCTTGGAACTAAATATTCCAATTCATTTTGAAACCTCCCTGACAAGTCACATAATTATAATTGAACACATGATAAGCAGTAAATGGGAGAACGAGGCTGAAATACTCAAAACGACCGGCAGAGTCATTACAATAGATAATACTCCGCAACTCTCTTAAGGTAGGGGTTGCTCATTTTATTCAGTGGGCACAAACTATTATCTCTTGCTACCCAATTACTATGTTGAAATTGTTTACCTAAAGGCACTCTAATTCAATTCTAGGTCATACTCTATGCGTGCATTACCCGTCCCATGCCTATGGTCTAGGAGGCTTTAGACCGCTATTTGGGTGGTTCTAGACTTTACTTAGGATTCTCAAAATGATACAAATTAGCGCACATTCAAAACATATAGGACTGCACATAAATGCAAGAAAGGATTCAAGTTAACCTCCACACATAAACAACAAATTACACGCGGGGTAGATTCAACAATAGACTGTTTTCAGGATCAAGACTTAAAGTCCTATACGCATGGTTTCTAGGTGATTCTGGAATCCAGTATCGTACAAGCAGCGTTACAACTCTAGGCTAACGGATTTGCAGATTAAAGGCATTACAAACCTATAGGCATGATATCTAGTTATCTGCGTAATGAGGCAGTGAAACGATCCAGAACTCTGAATTACTAGTGCTAATTTTATAGACATGTTTCTTAGGTAGGTGACAGTGTTCTATAAGCAAAATTTCTAGTAGTTAACAAATGAAATTAATTTTATATATTTTATCCTTATAGGCATGTCGTCTAAGTGTGGCAATACGACGAAGTAATAACGTACTTGATTAGTTTATTAAGATCTTATAGTCATGATATCTAAATGAGCAGCATACCAAGAGTAATAGAAGCAGTTGTTTGATTGATTAATGGAAATCCTATAGACATGGTATCTAGATGGATATTAGCAAAACATGTGCTATTGTATCTTATAGGCATGCTATCTAATAGCGTATAGAAATAGAGCATGTGAACCTGTGAAGCACCTAGATTTTTATAGGCGTGTTTTTTAGTAGTGCATAGGAATAGAACATGTGGAGCAAGTGAAGTGATTGGGTTCCTATAGGCATGCTTTCTATTAGTGTACATAAATAAAGCATGTCAATCGAGATAGCAAATAAAATATTTAGACTCTATAGGCATATTTTCTACCCCTTTATGCGAGAATAGAGTATGCCCGTTTTCCCCAATTTCATTAACAACCCAATTGTTTGTTTACAAATTATTACAAGCCCAAAGATAAAAGGGGAAACATATGAAAATATTACATAATTGAGATGATTACAGGCCCCAACAAATAGAGCAGACCCAAGAAGAGCTAACCCAGCACTGTCTGGGCCTTCAACAGACTCTTTCACTCGAATAGCAGGCCTAGACCCAAACACTTCACAAAACAGGAGGGTATGTCCATTTGCACAACCCAAAGCAGCATACAGACTCATATCCAGCCCAATAGTTACAATATTGACCACTTTACCAAATAAATCATGGACCACACATGGCAATCAACTAAACAGTTCTAAAGCAATACCTCATAGAGACATGATTATGTGACATTTAGCAGGATTCATGGACACATGGGCATTTCAAAAGCAAAAGTGAAAAATTTGATTAAGCAAGGAATATGAACTAGGAGAATCAATAAACTTAATTTCAACATGGTAAGTTTGACATGGAAAACTAATAACATGGTTAAATCATTAAGAAGGTGAGATCATGTTATAGACATAACATCAGGAGAGCTGAGGAAACATGCCATTTAGAGTTAACAGGGTAAGCACACACAAGATGCACATGTTGAGCCTTCTAGAGCGAGATTAGGGTAGGGCATGGTTCAGAATTAGTCTAAAATAGATTTTAAAACTATAAATTTAAGTTAGGAAGGTCTGATAGAGCCAAGTCAGAGGATGACAATTACACATAGTAAACAAGAAGACATGCATGATCTATAACAGCTAATAAGAATCTCAATTGTGTTGAGTATGATACAAAGGTTCACTAGTTCAAAAACATCATAGTAGAAGACATTGCCAACTTAAGGTTAAACGGAGCAGGCAGATTTCAGAACTTAAACCTGTCAACTATGCACAATACAGGAAAACTAAGTGTAGTAAGATTCAACTGGGAACTTAGGTAATACTCAAGAGCACAAAGTTGGCTAAACACCACATTGTAATTCTTAAAGCCACATGTTTGGTTAAAGCATAGGATTCATGTAAATAAGGACAATAGTAGGGCATACATAAAGGATTCAGAAACCTATTAAGACAAATTCCGTACAGACAGTAATTCTCTAGAGTTTCAGGGCAAGCGTCCAAATTGAGACATAAAGATATAGTATTAAACAATCAATGTGAGAGATTAGAAATTCATAAACACAACTATTTTGAACAAGTGTCACAACCTAGAAAATCATCTAATCATGCAAACTTACACAAATCCAGATGAAGAATTAAAAACAAATCAAACAATTGTCGGCATAATATCATATTAGCTTTGAAAAGCCCACATAATAGGGATATTCAGAAGCATGAACACAAATAGGGAAAAACATAAATGAGAGAGCTTGTGCACTTACTAGTTTGCAAATTTAATAGCAAATATAGAAGAATCACCAAATGCCAGTAGCAAAATAAGAACAGCAACAGGAATTCCACACCCCTAGTGCATCAGAGTTCACAGGAGCTTCGAACGAGCCCCGAGCAGTGCTCGCACTGGAGATGTAATTAGAGACAATTCTGGTGGCCTTGGCTTTCAGTCGGCCACAACCAAGAGTGCATAAAGTAAAGAAAAATAAGAGCATAGAGGATAATAGTAGTGGTAACAGTAGTTGTAGCCGTTGTCGTTCAGACCTCTTAAGGGGAATGAGGAAGGGGGGTTTATATAGTAGTAAAATTGAACGAACAAACAAGGAAACATAATTAATAAAACACAAAATAAGGAAATAAAAGCATGCAAAATCAATTCAGAATCAATTTAGGAGAAAAATCGGGTAAATCCTAGTTCAAGAAGGAGAACACAAATAGTGAGAAATCTAACTGAATCGGACCCATATAGCCTGGTAATGAGTCTATGCAGACGAAATATCATCTGGATCTAAATGAAATGGAGCTTGATTCCCTCGATTCGGAGCTTGGCACTTACCAAAAATAGGCGGGGTACTATGTGATACCAAAATCGTGTAAGAAACAACGAGACAGAGCATAAATGGAAAGGGAATCATGGAGTGATTCCATGTTGAGGTCGAAGTTGGACAGAATAAGGGAGGCCACTGCTAGGGTTTGAGAGGAGAGGAGAATAGAGGATTTAGGGGCGGCGGTCTTAGATAAATAGTAGGGTTTCAGGTAAGTTTAGTTAGTTTAAAGCAGAGGGGTGATTGTGGGCCGTTGATCTTGAGAGATCAACGACTAGGTTAGAAGAAAATGGAGCGAGTCGTTGTAATGGGTCCCGACTGGGTTTGAGAGAGGGGTCATTTGGATTGGGCCAAAGGAGGCTGGGCTAAGGATTGGGGATCTCTCGACCAATGATTTGGGTCTGTTTGGTCCGAAATTAGCCCCAAATTNTTTTGGGGTTGTGCAGTTATAAGGAGAAAGTGGGAGATGTTGTGAGCCGTTGATCGTTTTTTATCAACGGCTAAGATTTTAAATGAGCTGTGTCAGGTGTAACGGGTCTTGGACTGGGGCAGATCTATTGGGTCGTTTGGTGTTAGGAGTTTGGGGGTCGATTAGGAATGGGCTCATTTGTTTGGACCTTAATTGGTCCGAAATTAGCCTAAATGGGGCTATAAATTAAATATACGAAAATAATTTATAAAAATAATTAATAAATAATAAAAATATTACTTATACAATAAAATGATTGAAAATAATAGTTCGTCATTATAAAAATATTTAAAATTCTATTTCAGCACAAATGATGTAAAAGAATGTAATTATGCATAGCATATAGGCTATTATTGCAATATTGTGTAAATAGCCTAAAAATACAAATATAACTATATATAAAATGAGGTAAAAATATTATGAAACCTACATGTGGATACAAATAATAAATTTAGATAATGAATCCATCACAAAATAATTTGAAGGAGTAATAAATATTTTGAACAATTAAAATGCAAGAAAAACTCTATTTTAAAGTTTAAAAATTATAGAAAATACATATATGACCCTTGTAAATTAGGTAATGATGCAAAATAATATTTTGAAAGTATATATACTATTTGATAAAAATATGAGGGAAAATTGGGTATCAACACCAAGATTATCATGAAACATTCAGTCCCGTTGTTAAACCCACCACCATCCGCATCATCCTATCGCTGGGAGCTACTTATGGATGGCCATTGCGTCAATTGGATGTTCAGAATGCATTTCTACATAGTGAGCTTCAAGAGGATGTCTACATGGCTCAACCCCTAGGTTTTGTTCATCCCCAATTCCCTACTCATGTTTGCAAGCTTCGCAAATCTCTTTATGGTCTTAAGCAAGCACCATGGGCTTGGTACGACAAGCTTCATAAGTTTCTCGTCACAGTTGGTTTTACAACATCTAAAACTGATGTTTCTTTATTCATCTACTCTCATGGAGATGTAGTTGCTTACCTCTTGGTTTATGTAGATGACATTGTACTCATAGGAAACAACATCTCCTTCATTGATTCATTTGTTCGAGCTCTTGGCAGTGTCTTCTCCATAAGAGACCTCGGCCCACTTCATTATTTTCTTGGTGTTCAGGTGCATCGCGACAACACTAAAATTTGGATCTCCCAGTCCCAGTATATTCATGGCATCCTCACCAAGGCTGGTATGCTTCATTCCAAACCTCTCAGCACTCCTATGGCAA
The DNA here is from genome assembly GCA_000715115.1 of Nicotiana otophora. Classification (NCBI taxonomy): domain Eukaryota; kingdom Viridiplantae; phylum Streptophyta; class Magnoliopsida; order Solanales; family Solanaceae; genus Nicotiana; species Nicotiana otophora. Next base: position 9,201 of record AWOL01S0444288.1, read on the forward strand.
ACAATGTGAAGCTGTATAAGGGTGACAACTCCGCATTCGATAACCCGAGTCTTTATAGACAGATTGTTGGTGCTCTTCAATATCTCACCCTTAACCCGACATATCTTTTGTGGTGAAAAAAGTGTGCCAGTACATGCATCATCCATCGACAAATCAGTGGGCTGCTGTAAAGCGCATTCTTCGTTATCTTCAACACACTAAATTGATGGCATTTTTTTTAATTTCAAAAGCTTCTAATCTTCAATTGCAAGCATTCACTGACTCTGACTGGGCCAAAAGTATTGATGATCGCAAGTCTACAGGTGGTTATGCTATATACTTTGGTCCAAACTTAATCTCCTTGTCCTCAAAGAAACAACGGACAATGGCTAGATCATCTACGGAGTCTGAGTACAAAGCATTGGCAGATGCTGCTGCTGAACTGACATAGACCAAATCACTAATGTTTGAGCTAGGTATTCAGCTCTCTCATGCTCCTAATCTCTGGTGCGACAATATAGGTGCTGCGTACCTGTCCATTAATCCCATTTTCACTCTCGTACCAAGCATGTAGAGATCGACTTTCATTTTGTAAGAGACAAAGTCACTAGACATGACTTACTAATTCAGTTTCTCTCTTCGAAAGATCAAATAGCTCATGTACTCACGAAGCCATTGTCTACTGCCAGATTCCAATTTCTAAGGGACAAACTCAAGGGGAAAGACCCACCTTTGGTTTGCCAGGGGGTATTGGACATATCCTATCGTATACAGGATCACGAGCAGCCTCCAGTAGTTAGGACTCCTTTGTAGCTATCATACAGTAGTTGGTTCCATCTAGAATACTACTAATGTGTAGTATTATAAATATTGTTGTATCATTGTATTTGGAAGTGAATGAAGAGCTCCAGTTATATCCCCTCTAACATCAGTCTAATACGTATTCATCATCAACTTTTTAAGGAGTATTTTTCTAAAGGTACAATTCTACCCTTTAGGCTCGACACTTACGGAGTACATTGGGTCGGTTATACTCATACTACACTTCTGCACTTTCTGTGCAGATACTGGTATTGGTTCCAGTGGTGTGTGAGGTGCGTCAGCTCGGATCATTGCATATGGAGACTCGAGGTAGATCTGCTGTCGTCGGCGGACCTTGAAGTCCCCTTTCTTTTTCCCACTTTTACTGTTCATTTATTTCGAACCAGTTGTATTTATTTCAGACTTTGCTTGTACACTTCTAGTTACTCGTGTACTCGTGACTCCGGATTTTCGGGAGTAGATATTATCACGTGATTTATATCGGTAATATGTTAGACTTAGTTTCTATTTCTCGTTGTATATCACCATTGTGCTTTAAATATTAAAAATTTGAATATTTAACTATCTCACATCGACTTCCCTAGCAAGTGGATGTTAGGTGCCATTACGACTCCGAGGTTGAGATTCCAGGTCGTGACATATTCCTTTGATGAACAAATTTGAGTATCATAGTCGTTGGCTCTTTGATATGCTT
>AWOL01S0444431.1:0-10797 GCA_000715115.1 Nicotiana otophora
ATAGCTCGATGGTAATGAAAATATTGTAATACTGTATATATAGGCTCTCTGCTCTCTTGACTGTAAAAAGAAAATACTCAATTAAATATGAAGTCCCGATAAGGAGAATACTGTAATTTATGAGACTAGGATAATGTATATAAATTCNATGAACTTCTCTTTATGCCTCTTTATCAAACACATGTAATTACGAGATCATGCCAAAATGAAGGAAGGTTTAGCCTTAGCATACCTGAGCCGATTCTTTTGACAATCCCTTTAACACCCATTGATTGCGACAACACGTAATGGCAGATCGAAGTAGGAAAAAATCCATATGATATTCTTGAGAAAGATTGCACCTTACTCCCTTAAAATTACAAATCCCGTTGCTATTACGTAGTATAACTCCATATGAATTTCTTGGTTGGAGATCCGTTACTTTGTAGATTAGATTAAGCATCTCTCTTTTGTGAAGTAACTCACGTTACTAACATTTTGTTTTGCTGAAGCAATGTATATTACTATGGAGATCATTACTTGGAGATGGGAGGAGGTGAGAATCTCTTATTTTGTGAATTTTTTATCAAAATCTTACATATCTTTTGTTGAATTTAAGAAGCCTTTTATGGCTTAGCTAAGAGACTCTCTAAAGGTTCCACCTAGCAATTCAATTCAAGAGTCACTAATTGAATAGTGGCTGCCACGTTTTGGGCCTTTTAGGCCTTATCCCATAATCATAATTATTTACTAATCTTCTTGATTATTTTATTAATCTCTCACTAACCGATAATTACCCAATTATCCACATAATTAAGAATTATCTCAAATTACTTAAAATGCCACTCACTTTTAACACATTTTATACACTTTTCTATCATGGTCATGTGGTACCTTGTATGAAACTAGCCCATAAATATCAGTTATTTTAGCTCGGACAATATTCTATCCCAAAATGTCAAACTTCAACAAAATTCATTTTCTTCGATTTGCTTACCCTCTCACCTTCACGAATTTACTCATCACTTGTTTGAAATAACATAATACTTATAATCCCAAAATAATCTCATTCCCGAACTTACGTCGATTAACTTACGACGAAACTTTAATATACAAAAATGCAAAATATAACATCTCATTTTTGAGCTTTCATCAATTTACTTATGGCGTACTTTCACGTACAAAAATATGGGGTGTAATAATATCTATATTATCATAAAGAATAACAAATCCACCCGCATTCCCTATCTCTGTTATGGTCTAGCAGATTTGCACATAGATGCACATGTACTGTTTGGAAAGGATTGCGCGTGCTCTCCAGCAGATATGTAATGAAACCACAGTATGGTTCCATTCATAGTGTGTTATACTAATGTATTGTATTTGGTTTAGATTCCACAATACAACCATTGTTCCCGTTTGTGAATACCAACAATGCTTACCTCTCATGCCTTGGTCGATAAAATGTCTAGGCAGTCTTCTCTTGAAATTCCATTCTTGTGTGTCCCATGTGTGTCTCGTCAATTGAAAACTACTGGTGAGCAGCTTAGGGACAAGGATAGTAGGGTGTATGATGTGAAAATCAAACCTTCTGTACTTGAAGGTCTCTATAGCAATGTTATTCCTTAGTGTCAACAGTACCATCCTTGTTTCTATGCTTGTGCCTATCCTCAAGTCTCTTCCAGTGAAATGAGTACAATGTACTAATACCACCAGCTGAAAGTTTCTCAAGGAATAGGGCATAGTTAGAGTAGCTTCTCCTGCATTATTAGTAGAATTAGTAAAATCACACTCATTCCTCATTATTTCAAGTGTCCAGCAATTGTGCATGAGTATGGGCATGCACTGATTGGTGAGGAAATCGTGTGGACTCTAGCAGTGATCTATCGAAGTATTTGTTTGGCTTGTGTTATAACTCCAGTATTGTGAATCCTTTTCTTGTAACTTCATGGTGAAATTACTGATGCTCAGATGAAGGATTGAAGCACTAGGGTGTCGGATGTCACAAGCCATTTTTCGATGACCGTAAGTCGAATTTAGTATACTGGAGTTCCTCCTTGCTTCCATGCTTATTCCTACTACTAATACTCCTTCAAGGGAATGATCACTAAGTGCTAATACTACCCATTGAATTTTTATTAAGTAGTAAGGCATAGATACAGTAACATTTCCTGCAAAAGAACAAACAAAGTTAGTGAAAAACAGAATCATCACCCTCTCCTCTGTACAGATTTGAGGATGATGAGCATGGTCGCTTCCTCTTCTTCTTACACTCCTATCCTACATTCCTCCTAATCATTCGCAACCTTCACTCTCAAATAGGGACATTGTAATTTATCATTATTCATCAATCTTCAACCTTATACCTCTAATTGTGTAAAACAGTCAGCCTCAAAATCACCTCTATCCAAAGCATAATTGGCTAAGTAATCAGCCAGTTTATTACCCTCTCTCATAATATGTGATATCATTATGCTGCATCTTCCTATAATGTCTTTGATATCTTCTACATATGTTGCAATTATCCATGGTACAATCCAAATTCCTTCCACCACATTCTTCAATATCATGGAACCAGTTTGGAGTATAAAGTATGTGTAACCATGTTGCACACAGTACTTTAGTGCTTCTGGCATAGCCACATCTTCAACTTTAGTGTTCGTCCCTTCATATATCTCCTTTCCTTGTGCATGCAGAATATCACCATATTCATCTCTCTATACAAAACCAAAAGAGCTCCTTCCCAGATTTCCCCTTGATGCCCCATCAGTATTCACCTTCACCCAACCTCGTTCCGGTAATTCCCATAAGACCTTCGTTACTTTTAACTTTGGCATGTAATGCTCCATTACATGTAGCAAATCTGGCAATTTATGAGTAACATTTTGTAAACTTTGTTTCCTTACTCTTACCAGATCTTGAAGTATAGATGAGATCTGGTAAATCGCCCTACTTACAGTCACTGCCTCCCCATGTTTATATTTATTCCTTCTTTTTCAAAGTTCCCACACTATAATCGAAGGTAAAGCCTGGAGTATAGGCGTTAATCTAGGTACCACCTGAGCTGCCCAACATTTTAGAATTGTCTGCTGCATCGATAATCCTTCCATATTAATGCCTGCATTTGAGATAAAGTACTTCCACACTGTCTTAGCTGCATATGATCTAAATAGTACATGTGACATTATTTCCTCTGATGGATTAATACAACACCAACACTTGGATGGCATAAAATATCCTAGTCTTCTAAAATAGTCATCAAAAGGTAACTTGGCTTTTCAAAGCTTCCACATGAAGAAAGCCATCTTAAAAGGCAAGCATCTCACCCATATGTTTTTGTAAGCAACACTAGGATCTCTTCTCCTTCTAATATAGTCCCAGTCAGTTTTAACAATGAAGTTCCCCTAGTATCCAACGTCTAGTATGGTCTATCTAATTCATTATGTAGTACATGAGGTTTGATGTTCTCAATTACATGAAGTGCTAGCTCTTGAGGCAGAATATCCAGTAGCCTACCTTCATCCCACGAGCCATTTACAATCACATCATCTATGTTGTGGACAGATTCATCACAGTAGAAGTCTGGAGGAGTAACAAAGTATAATGATCCCAAGCCTGTCCAGTTATCAAACCAAAATAGTGAAAAACCCATCCTTGGTTGCAATATTATTTTGTGTTCAATCTCATCTCTATATTCAAGCATCTTTCTCCACACATGAGATCCCCTTCTCCAAGGAACCACCAATGCATTCAATTATTTGCAATATTTTTGACTCATGAATGCTCTCCACAAAGTTGGCTTTGTTCTAAAGTTCTACCATAGTTTACAAAATAAGGCCTTAGACACATCATGTAACGATCTAAATCCAGCCCCTCATTCTTCTTGTGGCAAGCACAATGTGTCCCATGATGCCCAATGTTTAGCTCTTCCTCATACCAAATTACTCCAGAAAAAGCAAACAAATAATTTATGAAGCTTATTTATAACATAGGATTGAGGGTTCACAGCTGACAACAAATGTATTGGCATGCTTTGAAGCACATGTGAAATCAATACAACCCGGCCATCAATCGATAGAAGTTTACCTTTCCATGATTGATGCTTGTCAAGTACTTTGTTAACAAGCCCTTGATAGTAGTCCATTTTCCTTCTAGCATAGAATATTAGACAACCTAGGTAAGTGAAAGGAAATTCATGCTTGTCAATTCCAGTCACTCTTTGCACCTTGTTCACAACCTCCACACTTGTTAAATGATGCATATAGATTGTTTATTTTGCCTTGTTAATTAATTGTCCAGAAACTACCTCATATGCATCCAACACCTCCATAATTAGTTGTAATGAAGTAGCATCAGATGATGAGAAGATGATAGTATCATCAGCATACGCTAGATGATTAACCTTAGGACTCTACTTTGGCATGCCAAATCCACAAAAGTATAAGTTTAGATGAAGTAGCTTCATCAGCTAAAATGAATAATATAGGTGATAAGGGGTCCTCTTGCTTCACTCCTCTGGTGGACTTGAAAAATCCATGCCATTAATTAAAACTGAATACTATTTGTTAGACACAATGCCAAACACTACACTAATGAACCTTTCACAAAAGCTCATTTTCCTCAACATTTTAGTTATGGATATCCAGGAAAGCCTATCGTAAGCTTTGGTCATGTCTAATTTTATTACTACATTAGGTCATGCCCTTGTCCTTAACCTAATGTCAGTAACAATTTCTTGAGTTAACAACACATTTTCTACGATGCTCCTTCCTTTAACACAACCGGCTTGTTCATCTGAGATGAGATTAGGCAATAGAGGAGCAAGCCTTTCATGAATAACTCTTGAAAAAACTTTGTTAACGAAGTTGCTCAAACTAATAGGTCGCATATCAAAAAAAGTAGCAACTTCCTTCTTCTTAGCCAATAGCACTAGATTTGTATGAGTAATAAATCTTGGTAGTTCATAACCATGAAATAAATGCCTCACCATGCTAAATACATCATCCCCTATTATGTCCCAACAACTATGGAAAAATTTCCCAGTGAATCCATCTGGTCCTCCAGCACTATCCCCATTTAAGCCAAAGACAACCCTCTTGACTTCATCTTTCGTAGGTTGTTTCACCAGTTCTTGATTCTAATCAAATGTTACCATGTTAGGAACATGATCAATGATCCCAAAAGTAGTAGGAATGACATCTTCATGGAATTGATTCTGGAAAACATTGGCTGCTTCAATTGCCATTTGCTCATTGCCCTCTATCCAGTTAGCTTCATTATTCTGAATTCTCTTTAATTGCAATCTTCTTCTCCTACCATTCACTTGTTCATGAAAGAGTTTTGTGTTGCGATCTCCATCCTTAAACCATGACATGCCTGACTTTTGCTTCCAAACTTTTTCCTCGAGAGATAAAACTCTGATAAGTTTAGCCTGAACTTTGTTAAGCCTCTCTCTATTAAGCTTTGTTGGATTGATTTCAAACTGTGCTTCATGAACAAGTACCACCTCTTCTAAGCTAGCAATCGTTTGGAAAATATACCCATATGTAGCCCTGCTCCATACCGATAATGCTCGTTTCAACTTCTTCAATTTGTGATTGAAAATTATGAATAGATTACTACTAAAGTCTATCGTTAAGTTTTCCTTCACAACATATTGAAAGGTGTCATGTTCTATCCAGAAATTAAGGAATCAAAATTGCTTCTTCACAGGTATGAAATCTAGAACACACGTGATTAATAAGGGGCTGTGATCTGATCCTATTTTGGACAAATGAGTAATCTCCATACCTGGGAATATTTGTTGAAACTCTATGTTTGCTAAAACTCTATCCAACCTCTTAAAAATGCAATCTTCTTCAGCCCTTCCATTCCACCAAGTGATGATACTACCTTTAAAACCAAGATCATGCAAGTTACATGTAGTTACACAATTCCTAAAATCATCAATCTTATTGAGGTGTACTGGTAAGCCTCCAAACTTCTCCTCCTCATCCCAAATCACATTGAAATCACCCCCAACTATCCATGGGGTTGCCATATCAGAATCCAAAACATATAATATATCCTACAATTCAATCCTCTAAATAGCATCGCACTTTGCATAAACTAGTCCGATTCTCTATCTACGAATTGAGGAAAAAGGGGGGCGAAGCTTTAATTGAAGACCTTTCAGTGCCCTTTCATTTGAGAATTAGAATTCCACCAGTCTTAAGGTCCTCTGCTACTCCATATCAAATATTATTGTGACTTCATAGTCTTCATCCACAAATGCCCAAATTTTATTAGAAATATTTACAAAAGCCTGAGCAAATCCTATCCTTCTTCTGTAGCGATCCAATTTTCTAGCTTGCTGCATTGGCTCCATTAGGCCTACAAATCTGAAGTGTTGTTGTCTATGCATTGTAATTAGCCTTTCAAAGTCTTGCTATGTATTCACTGATCTAATGTTACAAATTAATGCATTCATCCTTAATTGGTAGGTTTGGAGAGTGTCCTTCTTGTTTGAACTCCTGTACCAGGAATAGGAACATTAGAAGTTTTTTTTGTTACTTCTTCTTACCTCTGCCTGCCGATTTTGCTCTATCCATATGCCTAGGAGATAAGTCACCTTGTTGAGCAACATTTCTAAAAATTTGAGTTGTGGATTCCTCATCCATGTATCTTCCTTTTCCTTCTCTATTCGCTTCATCATCTACTTCTGGAGATTATTTAGCTAGCTGAGTTTTAACAGGTTTAGGAACTACTGCCCTGCCAGTAGATTCCTTATTCACATTCTGCATCTTGGATGACTGCAGTTCTTTATTTTCCTGTAATTCTTTGCTTTGGTTGCTAGTGATAGGATTGGGGACATTGTTAGGATTAGGATTAGAATTTTCTGGGGTGAGAATTTGGTCATTGTGATTGAAGCTTATATCAAGAATAACTGGTTTAGGACAAATATTTTGTATATCAGGAGGTTTAGGCATCATGTTACTAGCTTCCTCCTACTTATCTCCATTAGCATCTACTCTCATCAGTTCATGATCTTCCTCATCTTCCTCTAAGAAGTGAACTCCATCTTCAGACTCCTGATCATCAATTTGCCCATCAACTCCCTCATTATCTAGCTCATCATCTGATTGTAATTCCCCTTCTTCTTCTGAATCATCCTCTACCTGTTGACTCCATGATCTCCCCATCAGTGGACTTCTTGTAGGAAAATTCTTTTCTTTGTTCGACTGATCAGCCCTATCAATTTGTTTCCCATATGCTCCTCCTTATTCATTAGTCACACTATCATTAATTCCCTTTGCGATATCATTCTCACTGGTCCTTGGATTGACAATATCTTCTTGAATGTTCAACGTTTGTGAAGAGAACTCTTGGAATGAAATATTAGTACTAACATTGTTGCCTCCAAAGGCTCTATTGACCCATTGTGCTGTGGTTTCCTTTAACATTGCTTGTTCTTTTTGCTTATTCTTCTAGTTTATACATTCTTTGACAATATCCTTATGAGCTGCAATCCAGGTGAAGAAGGATTATAACTTGGTGCAGCTGGATTCAAGGTTCTCCCAATTTCAGTAAGGTAAGATTTAGTGTTGCGATTGACCTGATTTTGCTTCACCAAAGCTAGCTGATTGTTCTCTTCATTATCATCTGCATCCTCCACCAAAGCAACAAACTAATTAGTCATTTGAACATCATCAATATGAACAATTTCTTTCCCGTTGTTGCCTTGTGCTTCTTCCTATTGAGCAGGTTTCTTAACACGATTATCTCGCATTTCCTTCCAATGTTCACCAATATTACCAACAACTTTTCCACTTAAAAGGATCTTTAAAGGACCCTTATTTTGTTCCTGTTTTCCAGCGTTACCAGTAACTGCCTGTTTTGCTTTGTCATTAGACTCCATTAGCTCTGGATGAAGTCGCCAACATTCAAACTGATCATGCCCTTGAATTTTACATTGCTTACAATAATTGGGCAGAAAATAATAATTGATATTCACCCATTCAGTCTTTATCTCCCCTGTAGCCTCATTCTCGATAACCATACGAACCTTCTTAGGTAAATTTGCTAACGAGTCAACTAGGACCTTAGCTCTCGCACAACTAGGCCTAGTTTTGTTAATTGTAGCCATGTCAAGATGCAACGACTTCCCCATAGCTGAGGCTAATGAAAACAAGCATTCCTTTACAAATAATGTAGGCAGCAAACCTGGAAAGGAGATCCATGCCATAACTATTAGTGTTTCTTCCCCGGCCTTGAATTTTGCATCGTAAATTAGTGATCGCAACTGATATTCATAACCATCCTTGTCTTTAACATAATAAGCATTTTTAGATGTAAAGTTAATTAAGTCTTCCCATAACGTTAATATTATCAAGACATGTCGATCTCGAAAGAAACCAACACTACGGTCTCCTTTGATTCCACATTAACTTGGGATAATTCGACGTAATTCCTGGAGTTCTGGCCAACCATACGATAGCTTTCCAACAACTTCATATTGTAAGCCTTCAATTATGTTCATGCGATCAACCTCTGCTTATGTGAATTTGACAAAAGTTTTCCCATTTAAAATAGTGGCTCGTCGTAACTGTATAGGTTCAACAGTAAGTTTTGAAGTGGGGTTCGTCTGCATGGGACTGTTTTGGACGGCAGGTTTCAATATGTTGCTATAATCTAGGGGCTTGGAATTGTTGTTTGTGGTTATATTAGTTGGGGCGAGGGAAGAAGGGGATGACCAGCCGAAAAATATGACTAGCCGCCGGCCGGAGCTTCCATGGCAGCGCTCAAGCCGCCTAAAATCGCTAGGGTTTAGGGTTTTGCTAGAGAGCATTTTTGAAAGAATATTCATATTCCAGCCCCCGGTATTATTGAAGATCTTTAGTTGCTTATTTTATGTTATTTTTACTGTTGATTTTCCGGTATTAGATCATGTTATCATCTTGTTCCGTATTAGTGGTTTTCTTACTTTCCATCTTATATCTGTATTTCATTTTCATACTGCTTATTTATATCCTAGTAGGTATCTTGACTTGGCCTCGCCACTACTCTACTGAGGTTAGGCTTGATACTTACTGGGTACCATTGTGGTGTACTCATACTATACTTCTGCACATTCTTGGCGCAGATCCAGGTACGTCAGCCCGTGTCGGTCAATAGAGACTTCCTGCTAGCTGTTTTTACCAGAGACTTCAAGGTATGCCTGCTCGGCGTCTGCAGGCCTCGGAGTCCCCTTACCTTATTCTTAGTTACAGTTGTATTTTCTCGCAAATAGTGATGTCAGATGTTTTAGTTATTACATAGTGCTTATGACTCTGTGCCACAATTCTTGGGGATTGTATGGTTGAGATCTTGCTTTTTAGTAGTTATATGAGTTTATCAAACTGGGTTGAGTAATTGTTATTTACGTCTGTTGATCTGCTGTCAAATATTAGACTTACCTAGTCGTAGAGACTAGGTGCCATCACGACTTCCTACGTATGAAAAGTGGGGTCGTGACAATATGAAGGCATTTTGTTTGTGTCAGTAGACTATATTGTTATGATCTCTTTCAAGATTATATAAGTAGTTTATCTGCAGTCATTTGAAGCATCTAGTTCTAATGCAGTCACAAGTATTACTAGGAGTTATCGATTTGATATCTTTGTCGCTTCGATTAGAGCTACTGGAGAGACAAGATCAAAGTTAAGTTTGTATTTAGAAGAAAGTCTACTGCCTGGAATGTTGCGGCCAAACGCACACGCAAGTATACGCGGTCGTCAAGTAATAAAGTGACTAAAAGTCGGATGTCGAACCCACGAGGACTTGTGATTAACTATTAACTAAATTAGACTATCCTAACTATCTAAACAAGAATTAAAACTAGAAGTATTTTATTCTAAACTAATTAAAATAAAGAAAAAACAAATATTGAATGTTGAACAAAAGAAGAACAAATTTTTATGTTATCAATACGATGAAAACGATCTAGGGTTATGGGCTATCTAACATTCCTATTGTATTCTTCAATTGAATTGACTAACTAATTCATCTAGTTCATTGGTTGACATGGTTAATATTGCTCGTAAGAATCTGTCGAGTTCTTATGAGCCTATTCAATCTAACCTAATGCCTATATGTCTATGGAATTAGAAATAACAAGAACGCATTCATAATTCATGTACATCAACCAAGCAAGGCAATTAGGTATATGTCTATCCTAACCGTGAATTCGCTCCCCGATGCTCAGGGTCAAGAACTTTCTCTACACAATCCTATGTGCAATCTAGAATTCTCACTTCCGAGTTCAATTCTAGATTCGTAGATAGTATTCAATTCATAATCAAGCAATCAAATAATTAAGCGCAAGATTGAATAAATAAACCAATGCGATAAACTAAGAAATCAAAATCAATATTCGAATAACAATTGTCATGAAAGAACCACAACCCTAGAACGTGTTAGCTCCACATAAACATGGTAGCAAAACAACAAATTATACAAAGAAACATAAAAATTACTAAGTTTGGTGGAAGAAAATATGAAACTCGGCCTCCACGACGGCTCTGTGCTCTCCCTTGGTCAAGAGTTACTCTAAAAAATGTCCTCCTCCTCCAAAATAGATTTAGGACCCCTTTTATACGAGTTAGAAGTGTGTAGAGCCGAAATAACCAAGTCCCCAGCGAAATAGGACTAGTCCCCGCTTCAAGCGTCCAGGGCAGCGCTAGTCGCTAGCCCTGACGCTGAATCCAGTGAGAGTTTTCACGCTCAACTTAGGCGATCATTCAATTGTTGGCTTCCTAACTCAATTCCTTTCCTTGTATATTTTTGTCTCCACTTGGGGGG
>AWOL01S0444587.1:0-11060 GCA_000715115.1 Nicotiana otophora
ATAATTGTTCTTAGGTTTCTACCTAGATCTTTATCCTACCTTCAAACCTTCATACTTTTTCCTTCAAACCCTTATAACTTTCCTTCAAATCTTCATATCTATCCTTCAAATCTTCATATCTTCATATTTTCCAAATCACGATGGCCAAGACTTCCAAATCAGTTCTTCAACAAGTTGTCTCTTCATCTTCCCACCTGGCCATAGATATCGAGGCGACCGTTCTCGAGATGGTTGTTCTCGAGTTGGCTGATAAGTGGGGATTTTGACTGCTTATTAGCACTTTTTAGCTTTTGTCTTAGACCGAAAGTATTGAATTGTGTTCTCAAAACTAATGAAATTGTGCAAATTGCAGGAATGTTGAAAGTTTGGTCTCCCGAGATGAAATCTGACTAAAAAAAGAGTGTTCCGAAACACAAGGCAATAAAGGGTGCAGAAACACAAATGTGTGGTCCGCAGAAGAAATTGCGGACCACACAATTCTATCTACGGTTGCAAACGAGGAAGGAATACCCAACAGGACTTTTAGCAATGTGCGGACCATACATGAACTGTGCAGCTGTAGAACTGGGCTTACGAGTCAAACATCAGAGAGTATGCAAAAAGACCAAGTCCAGGAGCCTCTGTGAAGTGCGGACTGCACAAGAATTGTGTGGCCGCAGAAGATTGCATCGCCGCTGCAATCCTGAAATCTGCGGCCGCAGAAGACTGCCTCGCGACCGCAGTCTAGAAATGTGCGGCCTCAGAACTCACCTTCCTGCCAACTGAAGAAATCAGCGTACCGCACATGGAATTATGTGGCCGCAGAACCACCCGAGGGGCTTTTTTGTCCGTAATTTTTAGCCCTGTATAAATAGACAAGTTTCACAAAATTAAGTCAAATTTGAACACACAATTGTTGTAGCCGTTTTTCTTTGCTATTTCAAGAAGTTTTAGCTTATTTGAGTATTTTAACATTAGATTTCATCATTTTAATCATCTATTATGAGTTTAATTAACTCTTCATCTTTATTTTCTTCAAATTCCATTATGAGTAGCTAGATATTTACTAGGGTTGTGACCCAACGCTAGTCTGTAAACCTTATGGGTGATTAATTTTATGCTTGTTTATGATTGGGTGTTGATTATTTAGCTTAGTTCATGATTCAATTTTAAAATTAATGGTTACAAATATTGATTCATGCCTATTTGACTTAGTCTCTACTTGAGAAAGAGGGACCTAGTCTAGGCTAACCTAGCTAATAAGGAATTGGGTTAATTGAGAGATTGATTAACCTAATTAAAGGGTTCAAACTAGAGATAGTGAGAACCGGACTTGAGCTCTTATCAACTGTTTTGGTTGATAACCATTTGGACTTGAGAAAGCCAAATTGGGAAAAATCACTCTCTAATCGAGAGGTATTGAGTGGGTAATGTGGAGTTGAGAGCTATAATACACCCCAATCAATAAAACAAGTATAAACATCTTTATCCCATTAGACAAACACCTAGGTTATGGTCACAGCCCCATGCCTTTAATCCTATTGGAAAAACCTCAAAAATATTTAACTATAGTCTATCCTCTTTAGCTTGCATTCATTAGAGTAACAATAGAAATAGAAAACAAAACCTTGTTGTGGAAGTGCAATCTTAGATAACCCATTTGCTTGCTTCAGATATATACTCCTAACACCCCTCAAAACTCCTTGTGAAAATCGACCCCGACTCTTGTTGGGTACTATTATTGCATACAATTGTCTAATATATCTTATAGAGGTGTATTGTGGATGTCATCCATTTTTGGCGCAGTTGTCGGGGAGTTAAAACGGTGTTAGCTATATATTTGGGTGTGTTTTTGGAATATCTTCTTTTCCTTCCGTGTTACTAACTTGTTTGAGAAATCGTAGGTACAACCATGGCAAACAATGAACTCGAAAATTTACCTTTGGGGGATGTGGAAGTCGAGGATGATTAAGTTGATGAGGTTTCTCTTGAACCTCAAGCCAATAGAAGAGGCTGAGTGCCTCAGGTAAATGTCCCCGCTCCACACCCACCTCTACCACGAGCAGCTCCACACCCGATATTACCCAACGAAGGATATGCAATTGCAATAGTCCCTCCCCGTATTAGGGCGTGAAACTTTAAAATCATTAATGGGATGCTCACTTTGCTTGAGCAACAGGGTTTCTTCACTGGTGCTCCAACTCAAAATGCGTACAAACATTTGAAGGGGTTTGTGGACACTTTTGGGGGGAGTAAACAAACAAATATCTCCGAGGATGCACTGAGGCTAAGGACTTTTCCCTTCTCTTTATGGGGGAAAGCTTTAGATTGGTTGGAACGATTGCCAAACCATTCCATTCATACTTGGGATGAGTTGGCAGAAAGGTTTATTTCTAAGTTCTTCTCTCCGGGGCACATGGCTACACTTCGGGATGAGATTTTGGCATTCAAGCAAGAGCTAGATGAACCACTACAAGGGATATGGGAATGTTATAGAAAAATGGTTAATGAATATCCCAACAACGATATGACGGAGAATATGATTCAACAAACTTTCTATCATAGGATTAACACAATCAACCAATGTGTAGTGAATCAACTTGCCGGTGAGAATTTCATGACTACGCCTTATGTGGAGGCGTGTGAGAATTTAGATGAGATGGCATAAATATCATCGGCTTGGCAATCCCGGGCCAATATTCCACAAGGTGACCCAAACATGATTCACCTTCATAAATAATTGCAAGACCATGGGCAAGCCATTGCCGGGTTGACAACTACCATGACGCAACTAGTAAAGGCCCAACTAAATCAAGTGCAAAATTCTAAGCAAGTCAATGCCATGGAGGGAGTGAACATGATGGTGAATAAGAGGAGGACTACAAGTCCACAAGTGCAAAATTGAGTGGAGAATTATGTTCAAGAAGATAGTCGTTTTGATCAAGAAGATTCTTATAATGAACAAGTAGAAGAGGTGCAATATATGAACAACTATCGAGGGCAAAGAAACAAGTTCCAAGGCCCAAACCAACAACAATGGCGACCTCAAAACAATCATGGCAATTGGAATTCTAAGAACCAAGGAAATTGAAGTGATGGAAACAATCAAGGGAATTGGCATAACAACAACACTCAAGGAAATTGGAGTGGAAATAGTCAACGAAATTGGGGAGGGGGAGGGGGGTAACAATCAAGGTAGATGGAACAACAATCAAGGCAACCGGGGGTCAGGCTTTCAAAGGCCCCCAATGTATCAACAACCGAACAACCCGCCTCCTTATCCTTCCTATGGTTCAAGTTCTTCAAACAATGAGATGGGGTGTACTGAAAATATGTTCAAGCAAACGATGGAAAAGAATGCTGATTCGGATGCCCAACTTGCCTCACACAACACATCAATCCGTAAATTAGAAGTTCAAATGGGAAAAATCTCTCAAGCTCTAAATTCTCCTCCTAAAGGGGGTACTACCAAGTGACACGGTAGACCCAAAGAGTGGAAACAAAAAACAAGGGCATGCCATGACCGTTACTATAAGAAGTGGAAGAGGTGGGAATGCACCCACCTCAAGTCAAAGGCAACTTGTGGATGATAAGCAAGTAATGCAAGAAGAAGAGAGCTCGAGCAATGAGGTGCAACCTAATGATGAAGTTAGGATTGATATTGATGATAGTGTGAAAGAGACTCAAGAGGAGGTGAACCCGTCTAGGGATCATATTATTGACATACCGTAGACGGTAGTGCAAAAGGCTAAGGCACCATTGCCTAAGCCTCCACCTCCATGCCCTCAAAGACTTGCCAAGCAAAATGGTGAAAACCAATTCAAAAAGTTTATTCAAATGATGAAGAGTCTCTCAATCAATGTACCATTTGTTGAAGCTTTAGAGCAAATGCCCGGTTATGCAAGGTTCATGAAGGATCTCGTGACAAAGAAGCGGTCAATGAATTTTGAAACGATCAAAGTCACTCATCAAGTGAGTGCAATTGTGCATCCAATGGCTCCTAAGTTGGAGGATCCCAGTTCTTTCACGATTCCTTGTACAATTAGAAGTGCCGAGTTTGCTAAAGCTCTTTGTGATCTTGGGGCAAGTATCAATTTGATGCCCTATTTGGTTTTCAAAACTTTGGAGATTGGGAAACCAAGACCCACCTCTATGAGATTGCAAATGGCCGATTGTACTATTAAGAGACCCTTAGGAGTGATTGAAGAGGTCTTGGTTCGTGTTGATAAGTTCATTCTTCCGGTGAATTTTGTCATTCTAGATTGTGAAGTTGATTATGAGGTGTCGATTATTCTTGGAAGACCTTTCCTTGCTACGAGGAAGGCTCTTTGTTATGTTGAAGCCGGAGAACTTACATTATGGGTTGGTGATGAAAAAGTGATTTTCCATGTGTTTAAGTCCATGCTGCAATCAAATAGCAATGAGGGATTTTGTGACCGATATTATTAGCGATGACACACGTGCTACAATCAATGTTGGTGATATGTTGGAGGCCGTCTTTCTCAACTTTGATGATGACGAGATGGATGACTTCATGGAATGTGTGAACTCGTTGCAAGGAATGGGGTCGTGCAACTATGCACCCCAAAAATTATCTTTGGATCTTGAAAATAGGACAACTCCTCCTACCAAGCCTTCTATTGAAGAACCTCCAAGCTTGGATTTGAAGCCATTGCCTCCACATCTTCGGTATGAATTTCTTGGCCCTTGTTCTACTTACCGGTTATTCTTTCCTCTTGTTTGACTGACGTGCAGGTTGATTCCATATTGGTGGTGCTACACAAGAGGAAGAAGGCTATTGGATGGACATTGGCGGATATTCGGGGGATAAGTCATGCCTTTTGCATGCATAAGATCAAGTTGGAGAATGGCGCCAAACCATCTATTGAACATCAAAGGGGACTCAATGAGGCTATGCAAGAAGTTGTCAAGAAGTAGATTATCAAGCGGTTGGATACCGGGGTTGTCTACCCCATCTCCGATAGTTCATGGACTTCTTCGGTTTAATGTGTCCCAAAGAAAGGGGGTATTGCGGTGGTCACCAATGACAAGAATGAGTTGATTCGTACAAGAACAATGATCGAATGAAGGGTGTGTATAGACTATCGCAAGCTCAACAAAGTCACAAGTAAGGATCACTTTCCACTTCCTTTTTTAGATCAAATACTTGATAGATTGGTTGGTCGTGATTTCTATTGCTTTCTTGATGGGTATTCGGTATACAACCAAATTCTTATTGCTCTGGAAGATCAATAGAAAACAACCTTTATATGTCCATATGGTACTTTAGCGAATGCAATTCGGTTTGTGTAATGCACCGACGACTTTTCAAATGTGTATGATGGCTAACTTCACGGACATGGTGGAGTATTACCTTGAAGTTTTCATGGATGACTTCTTGGTGGTTGGAGATTCTTTTGATGATTGTTTTTCAAATCTGGATAAATTGTTAGCTAGATGTGAAGAAACAAATTTGGTGCTTAATTGGGAGAAATGCCATTTCATGGTTGAGGAAGGCATTGTACTTGCAACAAATTATCAAAGAATGGAATTGAAGTAGACAAGGCAAAGATTGATGTGATTTCTAAACTTTCACCTCCAACTTCGGTGAAGGGTGTGCGGAGTTTCTTAGGCTACACGGGGTTTTATCGGCGTTTCATCAAAGATTTCTCTAAGGTGGTGAACCCGTTGTGGCTTCCTGAGAAGGATGCTAAGTTCAACTTCAATGATGATTGCATGGGAGCTTTTGAATTGTTGAAGTTCAAGTTGAAAACTACTCCTATCATCACCGCTCCCAATTGGAGTGTCCCTTTTGAACTCATGTGTGATGTAAGTGACATAGCAGTTGAGGCTGTACTGGGGCAACGCATCGACAAATTTTTTATCCGGTCTACTATGCTAGTAAGACCAAGAATAGTGCTCAAATCAACTATACCGTTACTTAGAAAGAGCTCCTTGCCATTGTGTTTGCAATTGAGAAGTTCTGCCCATACTTGATGGGGGCAAACGTCATTGTCCCCACGGATCATGCGACGCTTCGGTATCTTATGAGCAAGAAGGACTCCAATGCTCGCTTTATGAGATGGGTGCTTTTGTTGCAAGAGTTTGATATTGACATCCAAGATAGAAAAGGGAGTGAAAACCAAGTGGCAGACCACTTGTCTGAGACCGACCTTCGAATCTAAGTTAGCACGTTTTACTGTTGCCACGTTAAAAACCTTGCCGAAAAAACCAATTTGGGACAAACCCGGTTCAAGTACAAAAGAGTGCAATACGTGCTTTAAGACCTAAAGGCCACATCCATCCTTGACCGCTACTTGCAAGTGTTAGTCCGATTCATAACTTGATAAAAAAGTAGTTGAGATCATACCTTAGTAGTAGTACCGCTTTAAGTGTGTAACGTTCTAGTTATTCGGTAGTTGCACATCGTTTCCCACTTTGAGTTAGTATGAGCCTTTCCTGGTAATTTTGATTACTAGATACGGTCCTTCCCAATTCGGTCACAGCTTTCCCTCATTTGGGTTCTGGGTGTGTAATGTTACTTTCCTCAACACCAAGTCCCCGATCTTGAAATGTCGGAGGTTGGCTCTTCAGTTGTAGTATCTTTCTATCCGTTGTTTCTGGGTGGCCAATCAGACTAAAGTTGCCTCATGACTTTCATCCAATAGTTCTAGACTCGTGACCATGGGATTTCCATTTGACTCTTCAGTCGCATATTGGAATTTGAGGATCAGCTCTCCCACTTCGACTGGTATCAAGGCTTTGGCCCCATAGACTAACGAAAACGGAGTGGCCCGGTACAAGACTTTGATGTTGTACTATATGCCTATAGGACTTCAGGCAAGCTTTTCTTCCACTTCCCTTTGGCATCAGTCAACCTCTTTTTTAGGTTTTGAAGTATGATCTTGTTTGTTGATTCCGCATGTCCATTCTCACTAGGGTGGTAAGGTGTTGATAGTATCTTCTTAATATTGTGATCTTCGAAAAATTTATTTACCTTGTTGCCGATGAATTTCTTTCCATTACACACGACGTCGGCTAATATCTTAAATCGACATATTATATAGTCCCAGATGAAGTCAATGACTTCTTTCTCCTGGACCTTTTCGAATTCTTGAGCCTCGACCCATTTGGAAATATAATCAGTCATGAATAGTATGAATTGAGCTTTACCAAGTACCCATGTTAGGGGACCGACGATGTCCATTCTCCATTTCATAAATGACGATAGGGACAAGACCGAGTGGAGTAGCTCTCCCGGTTGATGGATCATCGGTGCGTGTCCATGGTAGTCGTCACATTTTCATATGAAGTCCTTCGCAGCCTTCTCCATATCGGTCTAATAATAGCCAGCCCTAATTATTTTCCGAACCAAAGATTCTGCCCCCGAATGGTTTCCGCAAGTGCCTTCGTGAACATCTCTCAAGGCATATTCGGTATCTCCCGACCCCAAACATCTGGCTAACGGGTCATCGAACATTCTCCTGAACAATGTCCCTTCGACCAAGCTAAATTTGGTAGCCTTGGTACGCAGGGCTCTTGATTCTTTGAGACCCGAGGGCAATTTTCCAGTTTTCAAGTAGTCTATATACTTGTTTCTCCAATCCCAGGTTAAACTCGTAGAGTATAGATCGCCATGGTCTTCTTCTATCATCGACTTCATGAGCTGTACGACTGTTCCCGAACTGAATTCATCGTCACCAACCGATGACCCCAAGTTATCCAGAGCATCAGAATCGCTGTTTTGATCTCGGGGCACGTGTTGTAGGGTCCATTCCTTGAATTGATGCAGTGTTACCTGTAACTTGTCTAAATACCTTTGCATCCGTTCCTCTTTCACTTCGAAAGTCCCATTGACTTGATTTACCACGACGAGGTAATCACACTTAGTTTCGACCACCTCAGCCCTAAGGCTTTTAGCCAATTCGAGACCTGCAAGCATGGCCTAATACTCGGCCTCATTGTTAGTCAATTTCACAATTCTAATAAACTGCCTAACTACATTCCCCGTAGGAGGTTTCAGCACGATGCCAAGCCCGGACTTCTTTGTGTTCGAGGCATCGTTTGTAAAAAGGGTCCAAATTCCCGAGGTAGTCCCTGAGGCTAACAATAATTCTCTTTCGACTTCGGGCACTAAGGCCGACGTAAAGTCGGCCACGAGGTCGGCCAAAATTTGAGATTATATGGTAGTTCAGGGTCGATACTTGATATAGTACCCGATGATTTTGACAGCCCATTTGGCCAACCAGCCCGAGAGCTCGGGATTGTGCATGATGTTCCTTAATGGGTAAGAGGTTACGATACATATGGGTGACATTGAAAGTATGATTTTAACTTTTTGGAGGCTCTTAGCAAAGCGAGTGCCAATATTTCCAGGTGAGGATACCTTGTTTCGGCCTCGCCTAGAGTTCTACTGACATAGTAAATAAGGAATTGTGTACCTTCCTCTTCCCGGCCTAAGAAAGACTTACTGCCACCTCAGAAACCGCCAAGTAAAGATACAGTTGTTCATCCGCCTTCGGAATGTGGAGCTGGGGGGGAGGGACTCGAGAGGTACCTTTTAAGTTCTTCCAAAGCTTGTTGGCATTCCGGGGTCCAGGAAAAGTTATTCTTCTTCTTCTTCAACAGTGAGAAGAACAAATGGCTTTTGTCCGAGGACCTCGATATGAACAGACCCAGTGCGACTATATGCCTGGTCAGCCTCTGAACGGCCTTGATGTTGTCCATCATGGTGATGTCTTCTATGGCTTTGATTTTGTCGGGATTGATCTCGATCCCGCGATTGGATACCATGAACTCGAGGAATATTTCGGATCCGGCCCTGAATGCGCCCTTTTCCGGGTTTAGCTTCATATTGCATCTCTTCAATATGTCGAAGGTTTCCTGCAAATGTTTCAAATGGTCCTCTGCTCGCAGGGACTTACTAGGCGTTAATAGGTGGCATCGACGTTCTTTAATCCGAACGACATTACGTTATAATAATATGGTTTTTGGCTCGATCACTTAGAAACTCTTGTAGGTGCCCGTTATTAAACAACCAGGAAATTTCTTCTCTCAATTCTCGACAGTCCTCGGTCCTGTATCCATGAGTGCCATGATACTTACACATCAAGTTAGGATCTTTCTGGGTAGGATCAGACTGCAATGGCCGAGGCTACTTGGTTTCTTTGATGTACCCAAGGGACGATACGATGTTGGCTGCATCAACGTTGAAGTTATACTCTGATAATCTCGGTGCTTCTCTTTCCCCGAGTGGCCTGTCAAAACCATTCTTTCTCATCAGACCTCGGCTATTGGTCCCACGGTCGCTTCTCTTCTCGTTCCTCGTAGGTTACACCGGGCCTATTTCCCGTCCGATCTGCATTGTATGGTTGATACGAATCTCGGACCGGCCTTGATTCATGATCGACAACTCTCTTAGTCCAGTCGTCGGTTCTAATGGGATACACGGAACCAAAAGGGGCTCCGAGTTGGTTGTCCTCGACTCTAATATTTGACTGGTACCTGTTGTGGACATCGGTCTAAGTTATCGCAAGGTACTCTACCAAATTATTTTTCAGCTACTGCAAAGCTAAGGAGCTTTGGGGATTAAGTCGTTGAGTGAATGCATAAACGGCCCAATCGTCCGCAACCCAAGGCAAGTCCATCTGTTCTATTTGAAACCTTGACACGAACTCCCTGAGCATCTCATCGTCTCTTTGCTTAACCTTGAAAAGGTCCGATTTTCTGGTCTCGACCTTGATGGCCCCGGCAAGAGCCTTCACAAAAGCATCCGCGAGCATAGCGAACAAATCAATAGAATTTGGGGACAAGTTGTGGTACCATATCATTGCTCCTTTTGACAGAGTTTTCCCGAACTACTTTAAAAACATTGACTCGATTTCGTCATCTTCCAAGTCATTACCTTTGATGGCGCTTATGTAGGAGGTCATATGATTATTTGGATCAGTGATTCCGTTGTATTTAGGAATATCGGGCATATGGAGCCTCTTCGGGATTGGCTTTGGTGCCGCGCTCGGAGGAAAAGGCTTTTGGACAAATTTCTAGGAGTCCGGGCCTTTCAATATTGGGGGCGCTCCTGGATTTGATCGACCCAAGAATTATATGTCTCTACATTGTCGTTTGCCTCAATTTTCTTTTCACTTGATTCCACCCTTTTCGTTAGTGCTTCAAGCATTTTCATTATTCGGGGCTGACACCGGACTCAGCTTCACCTGGCCTTTCGGTGATCTGCTCATTTCTTTGAGTGTTTTCCCGAGACGGTTCGAGCTCAACTCTGCTCGGGGCGCGACTTTGCTTTTGCAGCTGCGCTATCGCCACCTGTTGAGCCTGCAATATTTTGAAGATTAACCGTAGAATGATCCCGTCGCCTTCGCCTTCAGGCGCTTCTCAGTAGTTGGCCGGGCTCATCCGCGTATGCTGTTCTCGGGGTCGGTGGGCAGGTTGTTGTCGATAGCCACCTGCGAGTTAGCATCGACTGGGTCTGCAACTGGGACTCTGTTGGGATCAGCAGGGGACACCTTATTGCTAGGCACCAGATTATTGTTTTCGCCATGATGGCGAGACTTAGCGTTGACATTCAAGTGAGCACATTCAGAATTTTAGATTTTTAAACTTACCTGAAATTGAAACCTTAAAGAACAAGTGTAAAATAGAGTTTGTTATGGAGATTTGTATCAAAACACCACTATTATCCTTAGCCCCACGGTGGGCGCCAAACTATTTGCCCTTAAAACAGATAATAATTAAACAATTAAATTTGTAAGCGATTTTAAGGATATGTGAATTGATTCAACACAAGTAATCAAGAGTATTATATAAATGAATTAAAGATAAAATAAATAATCAAACCAGCTGTGACGTTGAATCCGGGCTCGTATTTAAGCTTAACAGTAATTTTGCCCTCGACCGGACCCTCGATTCGAATCCAAATATGTATGGAGAACTATAATTAAAATAAGAACCATTCAGAAGCTAGAAAGTAGAGAAATAAGTTTGCATTGCCTAGATATGTGTGTTACAATATGCTTATTGAATAAGAAACTTCCCCCTTATATAGTAGGAGAGTTTTATCCCCAGTA
>AWOL01S0445145.1:0-24782 GCA_000715115.1 Nicotiana otophora
TTAAATGGCTATTTTATAAATAGCCAACGGTTATTTTTGACAGCCTAACGGCTATTTTTTTTTTTTTTTTTTATTTAAAATAGCCGTTGAACCCGTTTGGCCCGTTAAGGGACCGGTCCGGTCCCGGGCTTTGGCGGGCCAAACGGTCCCGGGCCTGGCGGGCCCAAATCAGAGGACCGGCCCACAAGACCAGACCAGGCCCGCTAAAACCGGACCAAACGGTCCTGGCCCGTTTAGCCGTTTGGCCCGTTTGGCCAGCGGTCCCGATCCTGGACCGGGCCTGGACCAGCCCACTTGCCAGCCTTAGTCGAGGTCATGGAAGAACTGAAATTACTTTTGCGCGTAATATGAACAAAGTCCGTCTTAACTTCCAAAACAAATACAAAACTCATATATTAAAATTAAAATAAGACACTTAAGGACTTTTGTATAGTCGGATTTTTTTTCTTAATTGAATTTGGTAATATGTTCAGCATTCATCATTTCTATAAATTTATATTTTTTATTATTTATTCATTTTTTTAAGAAATTTATAATCATAGATTTGGGATACACACGCAACACGCGTACCTGAACACTAGTATCTTTAGACCACTTGATCTTTTCTTTCTTGTAATTCATTTTTTACATTAGTTTATTCAACTCCATTGTATGTCTTGAACAAGTTGACTTATTTGTATATGACTATCCAATTCAGGCAAAGTACAAACTTAGTTAAAGAGATTTTTATGTCGTTTAAGAATTATCACATCATTAGAACAAGATTGTCGGGCTTAAACTTTATGCATAAATTTACTCAACATATTAAACACATGACAAAATATTAATCCTCTTTCCTCATTATTGATCAATTTAAAAATGATGCAATCTTACTTTATTTCATATGTCATAGCAACATATTTCAATGCACAAATGATAATGTATAACGTTTCGGCGAGCTTTAATCTCTAATTAAAGCTTAAAAAAGATTAATGTTTAATATTGTGTGACCTAATGAGCTAACACATGTATTTGCTCACTTGTCGGCGAACCACTAATCGTCATACGATGTCTATTTATATTTTTCACCACTTTCAACTTCATACTTTTTCGTTTTTTATAAAATAAAAGATATACAAAGAATATGATGTACTTAAAGTCATGAATTACCTCTCTTCTCAGTATTTGCATCTTTTTTATTATGTAACTGTAAGCTTGATATATAGATTACGCGGAGATTCAAATCCTCACCCTTATGAGAAACTTTACATACTCAATGTTATATTTACATCTTCATTTCTCGTTACTAATGTCTAAGTTGAATATCAAAATTATGTTTTGCCATTACTAAATTAATATGTTGTTTATACGTTACAAATTTAAAATTATTGGTGCATATACAAGTACTTTTTTTATGATAAGATTAAAAAATATAAAAAAATTACTATAATATTTTTTTTGTAGTTTATATAACGATATTCGACTGAATGCTATAATATTAGTTCAATAAATAAATTATAGTGCTTAGCAAGCTTTAACATATGAATAATTTAATAAACTTGATTTTTTTAAAATTGTAAGAATTAAAAAATATTTTAAATACCTCTAAATAAAAAATATGTCATATAAATTAAATGCGGAATTACATAAAAAAAATATTTAACACTAAAACGCCAACAAAATATTCGATTAGGAAATGGGTGAGTATCACTCAAAAAGTAAATTGCGCTAAGGTGTTTCTTAGGGTATTAATGGTTCGGTTCGATCGGTTATCTTACAAAATTCGTACCATACCAATTTATGATTATTCTATACTGTATAATTAAAATTAAACTTTTTAAAACCGTACCAATCATCTCGATTTTTCTTCGATATGGGTACGATTTAATTATTTTTTGGTAATTTTTTAAAATGTTATGCAAGAGTCACTAACAGAAGTTATAATGCGACAACATGTCTACTTGCGTAGGATTTGACCAAGCTGTTTTGGCATTTTTTCACCGTTTAAAAGGATAAATCAAGGAACATGAAAGATGGCCAAAATAAGATATATCGCACAATTCTATAGCAGCACAAAATAACTTAAGCAAAAAAAAAAGAGAAATATAAAACACACAAGTAAAAAAATATTACTTCAATTAGGTTGAGACTAAACACTTGAGTTTATTAGAAAATTAAGTATTCAACACGTGAAATCTAAATCATACCATAGAAAAGATATCCACCCTTGTTGCTTGCTACTAAATATCATTGGAATATCTTGTGCCTTGCTATTCAAGATCATTGGAATACCTTGTGGCTTACTACTCAAAATATCAGAACTAATTTAATTTCGATATGAGTAATGAAATAGGTTTGGGAGTTAGGACTTACGATGTTAATTACTTGTTGGCTTATAACTATTTTCATAATTCCAAGGCCCTAGGATTTTTTTTTATATTCTTTTACTTATTATATAAAATATTTTTACTTATAAATTTATTGGTACGGTTCGAAAATTTTCTAGTTTATTTTGATAAAACTAAAAACTTTCCCTATTATTTATTAATTTAACAGAAAAAATCCTACGATTTTATTAAAAAAAATTTAATAATCAATTAAGTATGGTCGATTTAGTCTATTTATTTCTGAAAAAAAAAAAACGTGTCAACCCAAGCCACAAAAGAAGAAAAAGAAAGAAGAAAATTAAGAGCATGATACAGCCAGGTATACGTGAGATTAGAGGAACCAAACCCGGATTTGTTTGCATGGAACAAACCGGACTTGATAATCAACTATACGTCCGTAATTTTTGGTAGTAATCCGATTACAGCTTCGTAATTAATATCCAAAAACAATTCTGAATTCTGAAATAGAAGAAAAAGAGTAGCTTAATCATCGTGAAGCAGCTATTTGCTGAAAAACCCTAATAGAAATCAATTATCATCCTTTAATCTCTTCACCGCGGTAATTTTTTCGCCAGTTTTCTTGATCAATATTTCAATTTATAAGCTTTATTATCTGAATTGCCATTTTTTGCGTTTGATTTTTAGCAAAGAATTTTGTTGAAAGTAAATTCTTAGAAATTTGATTTTTCTGGTAATAATTGGAAACTGGATTGATGTTTTTCTGGGTGATTTTATTATTAGGTCACACATTCAGTATTTTCAACATCGGAGTATCATTTGCGTTGTGATTAACATCTGGAGGCGTGTAAAAATGGATTTGCTAACTAGCTGCAAGGTAATTACTTAGTTTTTATAGAATGTAATTAAAGTTTTCTTTCTATTACAGTTGGCACTTATTTTACTCGTACTAGTTATACTTGGATAAGTAACAATACAAAAAAGTTATACTTGGATAAGCGTGAGATTTAGAGAATTTCTAGTTTCTAACTTTCCGCCAGGTAATTACAGTAATTTATATTTTCGCGCATTTCTTTTGTCGTATGTCATTGAATTTGTTGCTTCGTTTTACAATTGGCACTTATATTAGTCATAATAGTTATACACATAGGATAAGTGTGAGATTTAGAGAATTGTAGTTTTTCTTAAACAGGTGAATTATTTAATATTGGTACGAGATAGGCTTAAGGATTCATTAACATTGGGACTATGGCGCAGTTTGGGTCACACTTGTGATAGTTGACGAGTGCAAAACACCAATATTAAAAATAAGCTTGTGTTAACCAAATGTAGTATAGTTTATGTATCGATCCCACAATGACTGAAATAGTTGTCAATCAATGTATTCTTGGTGGCCGAAAACAATTTTTAAGTGATTCAATGTTTTGAACTAATAAAGAGATTTACCAATGGAATAAAGTGGGGAACTCGACTTACGATGATTAGTTTAGATTTTGCTCCTTGATTGATAATTCTTGAACATTAATATTGATTACGTTTCACGAATATAATTGTCTATTTGTGTCATCAATTATTTTAATTTTTCTCTCGAATATCTATAACTTAAAGATTCTAATAAAGGCATTAAGAGTCCAGTTATATGCATGTTTGTAAACGATGGATTTTAGATAACAATGGAGCTTTTCTAGAACTTCAATGACACTCCTACAACCAATTCTTCTTTCGGATAAATGGGTTTATCGAAAAACCACAACAATTTAGGCACACGATTCCTGCTTAATTCCTCTTTTTAGTAAATTAAGATTCGATCTCAAAAGATTCGCCGTCAAACATACACTATACATATTAATTCAAGAAACTAAAGTCAAAACTATTACATCATCAAGTTCCCATCAAGAAAACTTACTCCACAAGGAGTTATTATGAATCATAGGAAAGAAGAGTTAGAAAACGTTACAATCCAATTAGGAGAATGGGATCTATCTCCCAAGTTCCCTGGCTCAAAACTTCAACATTCTCTCCAAAACTAAGATCCGTAACTTGTGGGACGATTACATGTATTTATAAGGTTGGGGGAATGTCAAAAATACCAAAATATCCTTAAAGTACAAATTCTAGATCGGTCCATTGGCACTGCACTTTTGCGTTGCAACATAGATTTCATGTTCAGATTTCTCCTCGTTGCGCTTTCACGTTACAACACAGATTTGTGCTGTATTTGTTGGTTGCAACACAAATCTGCAAGTAGCTCCACCCTATATGTGCAACATTTTTACGCTGCAGGGCCGAACCTTGATAGGAGGGTGTGGAGGTCGAATATTAGAGTAGGAGGGTAGTAGGTAGTCAAGCGTTTTCCTTTCCATACCCGTAGTACTAGTATGTGTTCTCGTATTTTCATATTCTTGGATTTCTATTACTACGCAATGTTTTTCCAGCTTCGATCATCCTATTACTTTGCTGGTGCTGTTGCTTCTTTTATGGCTTCTACGTTACACTATTTCTTTGCGTTATTTTGGTGCTTGTGCTTTATTTGAGCCGGGGGTTTATTGGAAACAACCTCTTTACCTCCACAAAGGTAGGGGCAAGGTCAGCGTACATAGTACCCTCCCTGGACCCCTCTTTGTGAGATTACACTGAGTATATTAATGATGTTGTTGTTGTAGGGTCGAACCTTGCGTGGATCCAACTTCAAATTGACTTTCTGAATCTTTTTCTTCCCGTTTTGACTTAGATTATTCTGGTTATGCACCTTTAAATACCTATAGAAAAATTACCAAAAGTTAGTGTATTAAGCATTCAAGTCAGTTTCAATTTAGTTGATATATTTTGTCTCGACACGGAATTTAAGAAAAAATAAGGCTTTTTGAAATTTGTGGTCTTTAAAGCATAAAAGGCAAAAACTTTGTGGGGTCATATCATTTGTGTGGCTATAAAAGCTTATCATTAAAGGTAATAGGTAAAAGGGAAAGTTTAAAATTAAATTATTTTCAAATATAGAAATGTGTCATTTGTTTGGAACGGACTAGTAGGGAAAATGTGTCATAGATTGAAACAGAGGGAGTAAATAAAAGTAAACTAAAGCCCATCCAAAACATATCAAATTCGTAGGTACAATTCGACTTATCAATAGTCACGTTGTCTTACTTTCAAGGCTCTGTGGTAATGACTGTTAATTCTGAGTTGTGCATCACTAGTTTATTTCTCTATGTTGTAGTAGCTTGGTTTTTTCTGGAGCAATGAAATTGTCAAGCATTTTAGTAAAACTACACTTGGGGTCTAATGCTTCGTGTCTAATAAATCACCTCCTGTCAAACTCTTGACGCAAGGAGGAAAAAACAAATAGTACAAGCAGATGCAAGCAAATGTGAGCTCAGTGCCAAGCCCATCCCGTGATGTTGTACTCGGTAAAGTTGCTTACGCCGCACAGTTTCCTGAGGTTCTTGTATTTGTTAGTTCGTATGATAAAGATTAATGTCCTATGACCTGGCTGCAAAACCCAATCATATTAATTATGGGTCTGTTCTGGAAGTATATTGGTGCCAAAGTACTCAAAAGGTGAAAAAATCTGTTGGGCTTTAAGTGCAATGCAGAATTAAGGCGTGCACTTTTGGACGGGTTCAAGAGTTTGGTTCGACTGAGACGGATAACAGATAAAGGTTTTTTTTTCCAAGCCATCACCCAGTCACATCATACACCTAGAGAGCAAACAGATAAAGGTGCTAATGAAGAAAAAGGAAAACATTTGTATGTAATGCTAGGGAAAAATAACTACAAAGACAATCAATAGTTATTTGGACAAAAAATTGAAACAACTATAATTTTCCGAATTGATGAAGTCATGTCGATCAAGTTTAAGTGCCATTTCAAATTTCTGATTTAGATGAATAGATACTGTTTTACGGTTTTTGTAGCTAGTTTATTTTCAACAAAATTATAATTACTTTTTCCTAATCAATAAAAGCTTATTCATAATTTTTTAAAACTATTAATATATCAATTTACCAACTATATTTAGTGTCCGCTATTGCACTCTTAATGAAGGGGCCCATAGGTGATAAAACGTATGTCTGGGCACCTTAGCACCTACACTGAAGCGCTACCTAAGCAAGCGAAGCACACAATTTGGCTTCAATTCAGTTTCAGGGCTTAAGTACACCTCAAGCGAGTTTTTACAACACTGATTGGTGCAACCTGTTTCCGTCTACGAGGAGTGAGAACTATGGAGGCTTGGGATAGTTGATTGCACCTTCTCAAGCAAGACATTCTCCTCATTGTAGTGTAATCATAATACTGTGTCATCAAGGGATGTTATAGTTATAAACAAAAAAATACTGTGCATCAAGTAGGATTTTGTTCTGTTAATTATTTCATGTAATGCCCTTCTTTGGCACAATTAGGTATTAGGCAATTGGATGCGCCTATCACTCTTTTTTAAAGTGACAATTAATTGTCTCTTATAGGATAAATTGGCACATTTTCGGGTAAAGGAGCTCAAAGATGTTCTTACTCAACTTGGTCTCTCAAAGCAAGGAAAGAAGCAGGTTTGAACATTTTGTTGCTTCTTTGAGGTTTCATGCGCTGAACCTTGCTTCTTTTTTTATTTCATTCTCATATTTCCTGACATTCCAAACCGTATCCTGTATCTTAAATAGTGTTACTTCCGTATTGGGCACTTGTACTTATGACATATTGTTCTGTATGAGTCTGGAACAGTTTTTTAGCCTTTCCTTCTATTTATGATCATGATCATATTAGGGCTTCTACCACACTTTGAATTCAGCAGGTCCTTCTTATCAGTTGTTGCCAAGAATGTGTAATAAGACTTTGGTGTTGTCTTCTATTCCTTTTGAATAGGACTAACTTGTGGAATCTTGTAATCAGTTTAAATAGAATTGAGAGTGATGCTTTAACCTTTTTGGCTATTTTGCTCTAATGATTTTGCGTTTTCCTTTCTTTATAAAAAAATCGTTTTCATTGTAGCAGTGTAGCTCAGGTTTGAGTTAGGAATTATTTATGATTGAGTATGTAACTGACAGCCGTATTTGGCTTGATGTAGGACCTTGTTGATCGCATATTAGCTATTCTTTCAGATGAACAAGGTGAGCAGCCAGGTAGCTTGCTTGGAGAAATTTCAGGGGAATTTTTAGACCTTTTCTGTTTGTAGTTATTGATGTTGTTGTGTATTTTACTATCTATGTTGATTCTTTACTCTTTTCTTTTCTTCTTACCAATCCTACTAGTGATATGCACTCGTTTTTTGGGCGACCTTGTCAAACTTTGTCTTTGTAGTTCATCTGTGCGGCATCAATAAATTCACTTTAGTATGTGTGGAACCTAAGTTGCTCCGACACGGCAGTTTAGGTGCCGTACCCATGTCGACACGACATTAGTATGGGTGTGGGTACGGGATCTGTACCGGATCTGGTCAAACAATTTTGGGTACTTTGAACACGACGGACGGAAAAGTTTGAGACGAGATACAATTTGATTCTCTAAATCAGAACCAAAACTAGGTAAATTTGAAGGAATAACTTACCTTATCTAGGAAATCAATCCTTTACTTATCTACAACTTGAGAATAAAAAAGAAATTCACACTTTACAAGCTATATGCAAGTATTCCACAAAATTTCTCATAATTTAGAGATATTTTTATTTTTTTGGAATTATTTTTAGCCGGATCCCCGCACCTGTATCAGTACTAGGATCCGTATCCTCGAATCTTAGAATTTACATCTCGAATGATCCGACCTCTAGATCCACACCCGTGTCGGATACCCGCACCCGTGTCCAAACAACTTAGTTTGGAACTCCCCCCCTCCAAAGGCCAAATCTTCCTCTTTCTTAGCAGTCATTTTTTGGGTGACCTTGTCAAACATTGTCTTTGTAGTTCATCCGTGTGACTGTCCTACTTTGCGCGTACTCTTCGTTTTTTGGTGCCGCACTCGCCTCGACACGGGACGGGTGCGGGATACGTCCCGGATTCGGTCAACTAACTTCAGATACTTTGACCTGTGTCCATCGACAAATTTTGGGGAAAAATTGAGATTTTGATTTCTCAAAATTAAAAATAAAACAGGTTTTAGGGATGGGAAATGGCATACCTTCAATATTATAGTACTTTTGTGATTTTGTCCCATATTTACTGCTTTGTGTTTCAGAATTCATAAAAACCAAGAATTCTAGGGGTCGTGTTTTGAGTTCGGACTGGTGGTAGACAGTAGCAACGATATAGATGGAGAGTTGGTGGAAAGCCTTGAATGGCTTTCTTTTTCTCTTTATAACTCTATTTTTTTTATAATTTTTGAATTTTCTTAGCTGAATCCCCGCACCCGTATCTATACCTGGATCCGCAACCCGAAATCTTAAAATTTAAATTTTGCCAAATTCGACTCGGACTGTGCCCGTATCGGATACCCGCACCCGAGACCGACCAGCTTAGATTATGTCTGAGCTCTCCCTCCTCATAGGCCAAATCACCCTCTTTCTTATTATGCTTTTGAGGCAGTTGTATGTAATCTTCTCTCGGTGGAAGGCTGGTGCTCACAAACAGTGCTTTTATTTCCTTGCAACCTGCACAGTGTCGCTGTTCCTACTTCTGCTAATGTTGAGAGGAGGTTGGACATGACTTGGATGGATTTCTTATGGAATGGAAACAAGGAGAAGAAGACTTCCATTTGGCAAGGTTGAAAGCAGTGAGAAAAAGTAAGGAGGTTGGATTGGGAATTAGAAAGATGAAATTTCAAGATAAAACCTATTCTTCAAGTGACCTGGAGAGTAGCTAAGAAGCAAATGTACTGTGGGAAAAAGTCCAAACTAAATATGGTATCAAAGATTCATAGTTAACAGATGTAGTAACCATATCTCATGGTGTTTAGCAAATAAGGAAATATTGGGAATTGTGTGGAAGAACATATGCTGAAGCGGCTGATGGTTGAACAAATTTCAAAATGGGTGATGGTTTTATATTTCTGGCGTGATGCATGGTTAGGACATACCGCTCTAATATCAATTTTGTTTAGTTTTGAACTGAACACTGTGGCTATTATTGGACAGTTCATAACAAGAAGGATGGGAGATCGAGGATTATCTTCAAGGAAATTGTAAAGAATGTAGTGGAAAGACTGATGCATTTGCTAAGAGGATGCTGTAGAAGGTCGTACTCTGCATAAAGGAAGGTCTTACTCTGCAAAAACCTGACTCACTGGACGGGCTGTACATACTCTTCAATCTTCAAATCCTCCCACACTCTGACCTTAGAAGTTGATTTGGAGGAGTAAAACCCTTCAAAGGTTGCTTGTTTCTGCTGGATGGTATCTGATGAAGCTAATTTCACTCATCTTATTTGGTAAAAGAGAGGGATGTACATCTGGAAAGATGTTATATGTGTAAAATGGAAGCTGAAGAGGCAAAATCATCATGTTTTGCATTGCCTCGTAGTTTATGTATTTTGCGGGTGCTGTTGAAGGAAAGAAAATAAAGGTGGTTTGAAGGCAAAGCTAAAGCTGAACATAGCCTTGAGAAGAAATATTTACCACTATTAGCTTTTTGGTGCAACCGAAGTAATTATATTGTTACTTTTTAGAGATCAATAATGTCTTCTACATCAAGTATAGGGTTTATAAAGGTATTGAACTACTCTATTCATTGCTTTACTAGTTTGGATTGGATACTCAGATTCTCACATGATGTCGAGCAAAACTCTGGCTAACTCATTGTCACGTAGTTTTCTCTATACTTTCGATTGTATATTGTCTCTACCTGTTTTATTGATTTTGCCGGTGTTTTGCAAGATGGAGGCACATGGTGAGGCGTTTTCTTGTCACGGGACAAGGCATAAGTCTCGAGGCCCAGAGCATAAATCTTACAATTTGCTAATTTTTATTAATTTTTAAGAATAAGATTTTGAAAAATATAGAAAGAAGTATTTACGTTAATATGTATAGATGAATATATTAATGTGTTTATTTTTTCAAAATATATTACTGTAGAAGTTATATATACATATACATAACATAAGAATATGCAATGTATACTTTTTTTTGATGAATTAAGATAATTTCATTAAATGGCATCAAGAAGATGCATAGCAAAAAATATACAACAAAAGTGTGGCTGCTCATATACAAAAAACTTACTGAATAACTAAGGAGCAAGACACAATCTATGCAATGTATACTTGTTTGATACTAATAGGATTTGGTTGACTGGCATGTGAAATTTTTACTTTTTGCCAATGATGAAAGTTTTGTGCTATAATATTCTTTCACTTAAGATTTTCAGTAAGATGCACACTTTGATGGATTTGCTAGTTCCGTACACTAGTAACAAATAGCTTTTTTTTTTGCTTGTAATATTTTCTGTATATAACCAGCACTATTTTTGTGTGTTTTTTGGGTTACATTTAATAAATGAATAACTCGCATCTTGAGAAAAGCGTTGGAATTACAAAAACTCCAACAACATCAGTGAACACAAATATCTTGTTAGTTAAATTTTTATGACTTCAATAAATGTGAAGAGAAAAGGTTATAGAGGTTCAGAAAGCATCGATTAAATCCAAGTATATGCCTTGGAGGCATTCAATAAAAACCTATTATATATCCATATGGGGAAGAAGGGACAAATAAATAACTTTGTCCAATGGATACAAATCCTCCGGTGAGTTTTGGTTTCCCTCGTGAAAAAGAAAAGACTGAGATACTAAATTGATTGTGATTATCTTGCTTTTTGCTTGGCCTGGGCACACAATTCGGGTTGAGAGTTCCTCCTACTTTTCTTTAATTTTTATGTTAAACATCACTTACTATACTCGAATATCCTGCTTTTGATATGGGCTGTGTTTGCTTTCATGCTTCTAAAGCAAAGCGTATTTCTAAGTGTAGTAGCCTATTGAACAACTAATACTAATGTTGTTGCTTCTTGCTTGCCTCGGTTGCCCTTTGGGTGCACAATTAAAGTTGAGGGTTCCTCCTATTTCCATGTAATTTCTATGTGAAATACTTCCTGTACTTTTAATATCCTGCTCCTATTGTGGATATGTTGACTTTTATGCTTGTGTAGCAAATCATATTTCTAGTTGTAACATGTTGAACAGCTAATGCTAACATATTTATGTGATTTTGAATAATTTCAGAATGTGGGCAAAGAAAAATAGTGTTGGACCGCTAATGCTAACATATTTATGTGATTTTGAGCAGTTTCAGTAATGTGGGCAAAGAAAAATAGTGTTGGAAAGGAAGAGGTTGCAAAACTTGTTGATGGAATTTACAGGTATAAAGCAGTCCTGATCTTGATCTACTGTTAAGTAACAGTAGAAAAGAGTCATCACAGAGCATGACGGAAAAATAAGCTTATATTTACTTCTTCGTTCAAACTTTCATGTGCATCAGTGGGACATGATTCTATTTAATCATTTTGCCTTCGCTAACTTAGATAAAGCAGAAGTGAGATTTTTTGCTTTGTAGACATTACTCAGCGATCCTTTCTTTTTGTGATACTGATGTTTGTTGCTTCTTCCAGAAAAATGCAAGTGTCTGGGGCAACTGACCTAGCATCTAAGTCACAAGTTGTCTCAGACAGCAGTAATGTAAAGTTAAAAGAGGAAATTGAAGACACATATCAGATGAAGATTCGATGTCCCTGTGGAAGCTCATTACAGACTGAAACAATGATTCAGGTTTTACTTCTGTGCTGATTCTCTTCATCAGCCTTATTTATGGAAATAAACTTGTACATGCAGAAATATATACTGTGGATTGCCTTGATTGAGGAAAGGACCTCTCATGTTCAGATTTTCTTCCAAAGAAAATTTCTAGTTGCTTTTGTATGTCAAGCATCTTCAATTTATACAAGGTTTTTCTCCTCTGGTTTAGGCCTCTACCAAAATTGAGATGTTTTCATTTTTGACCTTTGTTTTAATCTCTGAGTATCACCTTATTAGTACGGAGATACCTTCATCTTCTTCATCGCCGCATGATTTGAGCAGAAATTATATGTTCATTCTATTTCTGTTGCACTGGGGGTATATGTGTTCCTTGTATGGGATGATGTATCAATATCTAAGCTGCTAGGACACGGGTGCGGGTGTCCGATACGGGTGCGGATCTAGAGGTCGGATTCTTCGAGAAGTAAATTCTAAGATTCGGGGATACGGATCCTAGTACGGATATGGGCGTAGGGATCCGGCTAAAAATAATTCAGTCTAAATTATGAGAAATTTTATGGAATACTTACGTATAGCTCGTAAAGTTTGGATTTCTTTTTTATTCTCAAGTTGTAGATAAGTAAAAGATTGATTTCCTAGATAATGTATGCCATTTTCTTCAAATTTATCCTGGTTTTGCTTTTGATTTCGGGAATCAAATTGTATCTCGTCTCGGTTTTTTCCGTCCATCGTGGTCAAAAGTTGTTTGACTGGATCCGGTGCAGATCCCATACCCACATCCATACTAGTGTCGTGTCGACACGGATGCGGAGCCTAAGCTGCCGTGTCAGAGCAACTTAGATCAATATATTGTGTCAGGCTGTCAGCCCTTGTATTTAAAGCTTTTGGTTCTTTTTATTCAATACACTGCATTTGGTGTATAACAGAAGTTTGCATGCAGTGTGAAGACAGAAGATGCCGCACATGGCAACATGTGAGTTGCGTCGTTGTTCCAGAAAAGCCCATGGACGGGGGTGTTCCGCCAATTCCTCCTGAAACTTTTTACTGTGAATTGTGCAGATTGAGTCGTGCGGACCCGTAAGTGGTCACTTTTTTTTCTGTTTACTTCGCTTTGTCTGATTTTCTTAATTACAGGATTTTATGGTGCAAGTTCATTTTGTTTCTTCTCTCTTAAAGGCCATAGTCCATTGAGTCATGTATATTCAGTTATATTTTCTTCCTTTTTGGGGAATTTAGCTTTAAACAGATGGCGAATTTTTCTATTTGATAGAACAAGTTATTACCGTTTGATTTTTTTTATCTTTATTGTAAATCTGACATCTTTAAGCATAGGAAATGCATATTTAGGCTTTCTCTTGACTCTGGACCTTTTATTTGGTTTTGTTAATTCATCACTGTTACTATATGTCGATAAGTGGGTACTAATCAGGGATCTCCACTGTATGGGAGTAAAATCTTAAAGGCGAGGCTGGGGTTTTATACGACTCTTCAGAGTTGACGCTTCGTTTTCTGTCAGTGCTACTAAAGGCGAAAAGCGCAAAAAAACTGTAACGTCTGTTAGGGCTTTAAGCGCAAAGCACAAATAAAGTATGGGCTTTAATGAAAAAAGGCGCAAATGGTGAAAAATAACAAATATGTATGTGTAGTCCAATACTAATATCTATAAGCATGAATAAAAAATATATGGACAAAGAAATTGAAGAAAATTTATGATAAAATGAAATATCAATTGCTTAGTGTCCCTCTTCAGCATTACGCTCATTGGCAAAGAAAAGTATGTCTTAGAGCCTTGATGACAACACTGAAGCGCCTGCTAAGCGAGGCGAAGCGTTCAACATGTTTTGAGCCTCGCTTCAGGGCTTAAGCGCGCCTTTGATAATACTGTTTTCTATGCATATGGTACTTAGGTGTTGCCTCTTTCTTACATAATCGTAAATGCTTTGACCTTCACTAATGGAATAATCCATATGCAGGTTTTTGGTGACGATGGCAAACCCTTTATTTCCTGCTAAGTTGGCTATTACTAGCGTTCCTGTAGATGGGTGAGTTGTTTGTACCCTGTTAATTTTGTGAAGCTATTCTGTGCAGAAATAGTTCTGCTGCTGTTCCTTCTTATTGTGTTTAAATTATGCATTGTTTATGGTGTTAATTTCTTGAGGCTTGAGCTGTGTCAACAAAGTCAGAGTACATAGTTTTAATGCCTGTTTTGGTGGTTATTAAGAAAGGAGATTTTTGTTTCTTTTCCCTAAAAAACAAGGATATGATGGGGTTCGGTTCCAGGAAAACAGGTTGGTGCAATTCCATTTTCTCACTGCTATTGTCTGATGTAGAAGAGAGGCCCAAAGAAGGAAATAATAGGACAAGTTCTTATCTTTATCTCATTTAGCAATGGGTTGGTGTTTGAGTGATTAATGCATTTTGCATTGGGCCATGATAGTCTTGTATCTTGTGCATATACAAGTTATACTATCATTAAATGATACAGATCTTCTGTTTGCATTTGAATCTACCCCATGTCCTTAGTCTGAAGTATTTGTCAAGTTAAATATGAATAATATTTGACAACGTAAGATCTGCATCACGTATAAATAGGTTTTAATTTGAATCACATTTAGTTACATCCAAGTCATATTGAGCATTTAAAGTAGGGATAATACATAAATACCCCTCTCAACTTGTCCCTAATTTCCAACTACACACCTAAACTTTGCGGGGGTCCTATTATCCCGTGAGACCTTTTCGAAGTAGAATAATTCCCCCCCTTTCTACAAGACAACCAGATTTTATGTTGA
Source organism: Nicotiana otophora (assembly GCA_000715115.1). Classification (NCBI taxonomy): domain Eukaryota; kingdom Viridiplantae; phylum Streptophyta; class Magnoliopsida; order Solanales; family Solanaceae; genus Nicotiana; species Nicotiana otophora. The sequence continues at coordinate 14,783 of AWOL01S0445145.1, forward strand.
GTTGTGAAATAGACTTTCACTTTTCTTTTTCTCTTCTTCTTTCAGATTTTTACTATCACAAGAACGCCCATTTTTTCATGCATTACGCAAATACACTAGCGACTAGCCACCATCTTCAACCTTCAACCTTCTTCCTCCTAAACATAGACACCCATTGATAGCCCATACACAGTACAGCACCCAGCTACTAAATCACTTCCATATCCACCATAATACCTTCACGGCACCCCAGCAACCCTCTTCTCATTTCACTTCAAAGACCCACCTTTATTCACCGTCATAACCAACATACATCCACATGGACGCTGATGCCATTCACAGGAGGATTCTCCCCATTTCTGTACTGGAGCTATGTCGCCAACTGATTTCTAATCCGATCAAGTCCTCAGAATCATTTTCAGATCTGGTTCGAGGTGGTTTTCGTGAGGTGTTTTGGAGAATAATAAAAAGGAATGAGAAGGGCTTGCTGGAGAAGATTTTTCCAGCCAAGGTTTCTGGTTCGGTGGTTCTTCACTATAGGTCTGAAGTTTAAGGGGTAGGTTTCTGGTTCGGTGGTTCTTCACTATAGGTCTGAAGTTTAAGGGGGTTTCACGAGGAGCTTTTGGAAAAAAATAAGAGAAGCTGGAAAGAGATAGAAGAGGAGTTGCCGTAAAACATATTACACCCAAGCTTTGTTTTTTACCCCAAAAAAGGTTTTCGTGTTGCCGACAATGGATGTTCCGGCTGAGAATGTGAAAAAGGAAAAGAATGAAATGAGCAAACGTTAAAGGCAATGGAAAAGTATAAAACAATTTAAAAATTAAGAATATTAATACTTACTTTGGTGTTAATAGATAATTAACACTAATTAGAATGGGGTGAAGTGATCAAGGAAAGGTTATTTAATATGTCGGAAAATATATTTGAAAGAGAAAATGCTGTAAACAATAAAATTTTAACCTGATTTTTCTCTTCACGCGCCTAAATGGAGAATACATTATCCTATGTCAGCAGAAAATGGTGTAATAATTCAACTCTGGAACAGTCTAGGAGTGGTCATAGGACCCCCGTTATCTTTAGGTGTGCAGTTGAAAACTCAGGACCAATTGAAGTTTTTTTAATTTGTTATCCCTTTAAATTTTAGGAATAATACAAAAAAAGAATATATGACTTTTTTGGCTTGTTCTCCTATGTCTGGTACGCTGATTTTTGATGTGCATTTGTCTACTTTGTTAAAGTTGTAATCCAGACCATAAGAACATCCATTTGTTGAATGCTGCTCCTATCACAAAAAGTATGCAGGATGTTTGGCATACGAGGATCAATGCATCTAATTGTCGGTATGAATTTGGATCTCGATTCCTTAGTTTTCAGAGTAAGATTTTAGTGCATTTAAGAAACCGCATTGAAAGGTCTATTGGAAACAACCTCTCTACCTTCATAAGGTAGGGGTAAGGTCTGCGTACACATTACCCTCCCTGGCCCCACTTGTGGGATTCCACTGGGTTGTTTGTTATTGTTGTAAGAAACTGCATTGAGATCTTACTTCGAAAGGTTCTGGCAGATGATCCCAACATGTATTTTTTGGTGTATTTGGACAAAAAGAAATCACAGACGTTTTGATGGCATTTCAAACCCTAACTGTTCCCTGAAAGCCAAATGCCTAATAAATCTATTTAGTTGGAGTAATCTTTCCCCTGTAAATGATGTTGTTACATTTCTAGATTTCATCAGTGTTATCAAAGGCGCCAATAAGCCCTGAAGCGAGACTCAAAACATGTTGAGCGCTCCGCCTCGCTTAGCGGGCGCTGCAATTTTGTCATCAAGGCTCTAAGGCATACTTTTCCTTACCAATGAGCGTAATTTGGAAGAGGCGACACTAAACAATTGATATTTCACTTTATTGTAAATTTCTTTAATTTGTTTGTCCATATATTTGGTATTCAAGCTTATAGATATTAGTCTTAGACTACACATACATATCTGTAGTTTTTCTCCGTTAGCGCCTTTCTTCGTTAAAGCCCACACTTTATTTGCACTTTGTGCTTAAAGCCCCAACAAACCTTAGAGCTTTTTTGCGCTTTGCGCCTTTGATAACACTGGATTTCATTAGCTCTCTTACTATGGCTTGAGAACCGAGTTTTTTGTTTTCTGGTTAGCTCCCTGCACTGGATATATAACTTTTTGTAATGGAGCTAACTCTCTTTTGTATCTTCTTGATGCCAGTAATATAACACCTTACTTCATCAAAGAAACTTTTTTAAGGAACTTCAGAAAATACAATAAATCACAACTTATTATGGTTATAACATCTGAAGTATATTTGACAGTCATAGTCAAAGATATATTGTTCGACTGCTCAACTAATAATAATGACATTCTTTTGGGACGACGAGGGTTCTTCTAAAAATGATTTTAAACATATAAGCTCATTAGGAGCATTTATTATGTGCTTTCTAACTAGGCATGGCTATTATGGCTCTTCTTTGTCCTCTTTATTCTATAACTTGGATTTGCCTTTTATAATTGCTTGTTCTATTGAGAACATACTGCCTTTTATATTGACATATTGTGGTGATGCAACTATGGAAACCATTTGTGAATCACTTGTTACATTTTACAAATTTTCAGCACGAGCCCTATACAAAGGATTGAGAAAACATTTCAGCTTACTAGAGCAGACAGAGACTTATTGCTAAAGCAGGAATACGATGTTCAGGTTGTTGGGTTGAGTGATGACTTGACTATAAGTAGTTAATATGTATTCATGTTGTTTATTTTGGAAAATTTTCAGGTTTGGTGCGTGCTTCTCAATGACAAGGTACAATTTAGGATGCAATGGCCTCAGTATGCTGATTTGCAGGTCAATGGTATGCTCTATTCTGTCATGCTTCATTATATAATCCTGACCCACATGGAATTAAGTGCTGAAAGTATATCTTTCTCCAGTAATTCGTTCTGGGTCGGGCAGCATATTATGTGTTAGATATGTTTCTTCTCAATGCAAAGGCCCGGTCAGCCTTGATATAGAATATGCAGTTGTAGAACTCGCAGGCGCAAGCAAACTTGGAACAGTGTTTTTGACTTTATTTTGTACCCTTCTCAGGTTGAATGTATTTTCTGTCTTTGTTCTTGTTTGTTTCCTCCAAAAACTACAATATCCACAAACATGATAAAAAAAACTAATTCACATGCTTTAATTTTGTTAGTGTGTTTTTTTGTCAGCGCAGTAACTCTAATTATATTTGAACCGACAGGAATTCCAGTACGGTGCATAAATAGACCTGGTTCACAATTGCTGGGTGCAAATGGCCGAGATGATGGCCCAATAGTGAGTACTCATTTATGCATACTCTTCTATCTTCTACATTTTGGGAGTGGCAGAATAGTTGTACATAGATGTGCTGGCAAAACTCTCAATGACTATACGTTAATGTAGTTGTATTTCATGTTTGCTACTTGCCATTTCTTGGTTTTCTTATTGATATACATACAGAAAGGCTTTCAGTTTCCTGGATGCTTCTCTCAAGTTTATGTCTTGATGTTTTGACAGATCACACCATGCTCTAGAGATGGAATTAACAAAATTATATTAACAGGATGTGATGCTCGTGTCTTTTGCTTGGGGATTAGACTTGTAAATCGCCGTACTTTCCAACAGGTAGTCAAATTTCCCCAATTACACATGTAACTTATTTGCATTTTAAGTATTCGGACACGCTTGTAGTATTATTTTGGAAAAAAATATTGTGTATAGTATCACTTTGTCTCATCTTGTTTTCTCTTTTATAGTATTGCCCATTAGCTGCTTTGAGTGTTTCTAAGAGTTGTGCACTATATCTGCGATAATGAGCAGTAACTGCTGTTATCTCTGAGATTCTTAAAGACAAGTCAGATGGCTACTTGACTCTTGTGAAAAGTTCAACTGGGGGTTGTGGAGTTCGGGTATATGTACCTGTAGTTGAGAATCTTTTGTAAAAGCTATCTTCTATTATTACTTTTATCTAGCTGCGGTTCGTAAATTTCTGGTGGCTTTAGATCTAGCTTGACTAACAATAGACATGTATATGTGCCTTGGTCCTGTTGTAATGATCCTGTTATGGTGTCTGAATAAAATTTTGTTTTCTTTCTAGGTTCTCAATGTGATCCCTAAGGAGGCAGATGGTGAGGTATTTGATGATGCTCTTGCTCGCGTTCGTCGTTGTGTTGGTGGTGGGACTGCCACTGAAAATGCTGACAGCGACAGTGACCTTGAAGTGGTTGCTGATTTTATTCCAGTCAATCTTCGATGCCCTGTAAGAAAATGCCGACGTTGTATTCCTCTTTTATTTTCTGCCCCTTTTTGGTGTTTTTATCATACTTAACTATTGTATGATCGCTTCTCCACTTTCTCTGTGGTGTTAGTCTCTTCTTCTCTGTATTCATTCTGTCTCTTTGCCAAAAGAAGAAACTGATTAGTACTTAAATTGAGCATTCTCCAAATGAGTTTTACTATCTTCACCTAAGTAGCTGCTAAAATGTTACTATGGTTACATCACACACAAAGAATTCTTATTTATAGGATAGACTTTTATTCCCCCCGACTCCCACTTCGACCTCCTCTTGCTATCATGTGACAAGTTCCTTTTTTTGAGGGAGGCTAGGATGTCTTTAATTTGAATAATTTGCTTTCATTGGATTGATTTATTTTCTTTGATGGTTTCTTGCATGTTTACCACTTTTTTGACACAACACGGATCACACTGTTTGACATTCTCGTCTGCGTCTATTTACAGATGAGTGGTTCAAGAATGAAAGTCGCTGGAAGATTCAAACCTTGTGTGCATATGGGCTGCTTTGATCTTGAAGTCTTTGTTGAAATGAATCAAAGGTCGAGGAAGGCAAGCATCTAGAACCCTTGTCAAAATTTCTATCAGCTTAATTCAGATAAAAATATGTCTCTTGTATCTGCTGATTTATTTAGTAACAAATGTTGTTCATATGATGTAGTGGCAATGCCCTATCTGTCTCAAGAACTACTCCCTGGAGCATGTGATTATAGACCCATATTTTAATCAGATCACTTCTCAGGTATGGGTAATTATTTCTTGTTACCATACATTGTTTTAACCTTGTTGGTCTCATTTATTATTCACTTCCCAGGTATTGCTAGTGTTGCTTGTGATCTTAACTCTGTTAACCTCAATTCTTATTTGTGTTTTTTTTTTTTTTTTGGCTTTTCGAGTGTAGCTGCGAACTTGCGGAGAAGAAGTGACTGAGATTGAAGTAAAACCTGATGGTTCTTGGCGTGCAAAGGCAGAAGGCGACCGAAGGAATCTTGGGGATCTAGGGCGGTGGCACTTACCTGATGGGAATCTCATTGAATCTCAGGATATAGAGCCAAAAACCAAGCCTGGAATTCTTAAGCATGTTAAACAGGAAGGAGGCTCTGAAAGCCACAGTGGACTAAAAGTTGGGTTGAAGAAGAACAGAAATGGTTTGTGGGAAATTAGCAAACCTGAAGATATGCAGACATTGCCATACGAAAATAGTGTAAGAGAGAATTTTGAAAATCAGATTCAGGATATCATTGCCATGAGCAGCAGTGCCACTGGTAGCGGCAAGGAAGGTGAAGATCTCAGTGTTAATCAGGATGGGGATGTTAACTTTGACAATTCTAACAATGGGTTTGAGCTTGAAACCATATCCCCAAATTTTGGCCCGAGATATGGTTTTAACGGCCGTAATCCCCCAGCACCCTCTGGAGATGCTGAAGTTATTGTCCTAAGCGATTCTGACGGAGAAAACGAGCCACTTATCTCTTCTACATCTATTCATAGTAACAATCATGCTGATGCGCCTATAGTCTCTTTTCCTGGTCGACCTAAAGGAATTTCAGATTCTTGCCATGACAATCATGCAGTTGTTAATGATGGGAATTCATGCCTGGGGCTGTTCAATGCAAACGATGATGAATTTGGGATGGATATGTGGCCTTTGCCTACTGTTAACCAGGGGGGCCCGAGCTTTCAGTTATTTGGTTCAGATACTGATGTCTCAGGTTCTTTAGTAGATATGCAGCATGGTTCTATTAACTGTCCAAGCTCTATCAACGGCTACTCATTAGCTGCAGATACTGGCGTTGGATCTTGTTCTCTTCTTCCTGAATCTTCTGTTGACCGTCTGAATGCTGAAATCAATGATGGTTTAGTTAATAATCCCCTATCATTTGGTGGTAATGATCCCTCACTTCAGATATTTCTTCCTACTAGACCATCGGATGCATCAGTTGAGGCTGATACGAGGCATCGGCCAGGTGTGAGAAATGGCATTCATACTGAGGATTGGATTTCACTTAGTCTTGGCGCTGGTGGTGATTCTGCAGTTGCGAATGAGTTGAGCTCTGGGCAGCCGTCGCAAACCAAAAACTCTTCCTTGGACTCAGTGGCTGACACTGGTATTTCCCTGTTTATGGATATTTTGTTGGAGATAGAAAGAGAAAGTTGAGCAATGTCAACATTCACATTTATTTGTGCCTTTACATTGTGAGCTAGTACTTATTATTGCAACAAGCATGACTATGGTATTGACCATAATTATCAGTTACTGTGATTACTCATGTTTGGACGCATATATGTGTTGAGAAATCATATGAGGCACATACACACGCCTAAAGTAGTTTTATGGAATTCTCATGCTATTTTACTTTTTGAAGTAATTCCAATGTGCATGGTAGATGTTTATGTGTGAGATAAGAGATGCTGTCAGAAGTATTCTTCTTTCTTTGTTCATCTATTTAAAGTTATCTGAACCTGTTTACTGATGCTACTCTATATGCAGCTTCATTGCTTCTTGGTATGAATGACGGAGTATCAATGAAGAGCAGTAAAGAAAGATCAAATGGTCCAAGCAGCAGAGAAAGATCAGACGGTCCTTTTAATTTCCCTCGCCAACGTCGTTCTGTAAGACCCAGATTGTATCTAAGCATTGATTCCGACACTGAATAAGGTGCAGATTCCACATTGGTGGAATAATGGTTGCTTCTACTGCAGAACATGTGGACTCTACCACATGATATTTTGTTTGTAAGATCTTCTCTGCAATGATTCGGTGAATCCATCTTTTTGACTTAGAGATGAGCATGCATCTGCCATCAGTACTCTTCTAACTCCTATGCTGGAATTTAAGATTTTCCGTGATTGGTGAGTGCTTAACTCTCCAAATTTGTATTCTGTGATCTGGATTCTGACCAGAGCCCGGTCGTATTTTTTCTATTCCATTTTGTAGGTGATACCTTGAAAGGTTACTCACCAACGAATTGTACATTTGGATAGCTTAGCTAATTTTAAGAAGTTTTGGTATCACCAGTTGGTAAATTACCACTGGATGTACAGTAGCAATAGAGAGGAGCCCTTTTTATTCATTGCGAACCTCCTCTTGCCTCATATAAGGGGCCAATAGCCTGTAAATCTTGTTACATAGTTGGACTAATTTTATAGACTAGAAATATTTTTTGAAATGTGTTACTCCTGTTGAGTTTTATTATTATTCTGGGTGTTGGATTTTTTGGCAGCCAGGTTGTGCCATAGGTGTACCAAGTGGACAGGATGTTTGATCTCCTTGCAATTTTGGAACGTAAAACAGGCCCCCTCTTGACAAGCTCTGTGTTCTTCCTACCCACACATAAACTTATTTAGTGTACATCTTGGGTACTATTTATTTTCAAGGATAGATTAGTCCTATTTAAGTATCTGTTGATCACTTGAATACCTCACTGTAGTTATTCTTGTTATTATCAAGCTTAAATATTATTTAAGGATATTTGCCAAGATTCTATCCCAATTTATAAAGCCAAACCATAAGTCACATTCAACGATACTTGAATTTTCGCAAGAACGAGTTTTTTGGAAATATTGAGAAGATAAACCTAAACACGTAATCCACTTTCAAAAGTTACATTAATAAATTTATATTTTTGAAATAATTAATCAATTTTAGGCTCAAGTGCAAAATTTCGAGTCTTTCCTTGTGTATTCTATTAATTAAAAATTAAATTCTCCTTCTCCTTCAACCACGAACTAGGACAAGGACTAACAACTTCATGTTCTTGTGAGATCTCATGAATTTCATGAGCACTGAACACAGCTACAGTTGGCACTCTATTGTGTGAGGAGAATTCTATTTCTGGTAACTGATCTGTGGTAACTCTGTTGTTTATTGACAACTTTGCACCTGCCTCCTCCTGCTGCAGCTTCTTCTTCTTATTTTTCACTTGTGCGTGCCATTGCTTTATGGCTTGCATTATGTGTTCTTCCAACAATCCTCTTTTGAAATGTGAACCCATCTAAAAGAAATGTTCTAAGTTAAAGGAAGTTCAACTTTTGATCACTCACAGTATATAATATTCTTACATTAACTTGCGTAACTTTTTATAGTAAGCTTAATTGGTAAACTAATAACATGTTACTGTACTATCATATTAAAATATACTCATAATGTAAAAGTAATTTATGTTGTTAATGCATATTAATTTAACTTATTTTCTTAAGAGTCTCAAAGAACGGACCAATCATAGTTCAAGAAGAACTTAACATGTACGAAGAAAAGGTATATAATCGCAAGGTTTAGTTATGTTTCCATCATCGATTAACCTAACATTCAATTCATATAAAAATTTCTCAGAAATTTCCCATACCTAAACGGCTAAACTCCTAAAGTGGTTTTATAAAGTAAATCAAATCAATATAGAAGAGGCAACCAAGTACCAACTAGCAAAAGGTACATGCTTAGACATCTTGGATTCCCTCGATCAAGCATAATTTCAAGGAACAAAATAAGATGGTGGACCAACCAAAATAATATGGAAGCAGTATAACAACAACAGAGGTGGATCCAAAATTTGAACTAATTGATATGTTCGATCTTTAAAATTCTAACATAAAATTCAATGTACTTTCAAATTTATGAGTTCAATGTGATGCATCGTATGTTGTTTCCTTAGTTTTGTTGTCGTAGTTGTTTTGGAGCCAATAAGAGTAAGAACCACTTAGTTCAGAAGCACTATGCTATGTAATAATGATAGATAATGTATGAGATGTAGTATTATTTTTGGTACATGTATACGGTCGAAATAGAGTTCGGCCCTCCTACGCTCGATTGAGTTCGAATGGCAAGCAACCGAAGTAGGATTTTGGGATGAGTTCCGAGGATAGTACAAACAAGCCTCGAGCTCCGAGACCGATCGAGGAATCAACTCGATATCATTATCAAGCCCATGACCAAATCGAACCGCAAGGCAACGTGAAGGTTGTCGGAGATGCACAGACCGATAGACACTCACCCCGAATGTCGAAATCGAACCAAGGCCGAGGGCTCGACCCAATACCGAGCCCGAGCTAGTATCGAGCTCACAGACAGGAGTCGTTGCAACCGCACTAGGGGAGAGAATCTTGGCAGGAATCGAGGAAGAGACAATTCATCGTGGGTTCTCCATTATGTATTTTTTTATTATAAATATGGCAGGATACCTGTACTATAAATGGGGGTTCTCAGATTGTAACAAGGGACTCCCTCGGAGATTGAGAGATATCCTCTTAGGTTTATTTCATTTTATCTTATTCATTCTTCGTGCTCGCTATTCTCATCCTCATAGTCAAGAACAAAGATATTATCATTTTCAAATACGGTTTGTATCAAATTATATCACTTATCCTTAGAACCATATACAAATTTAACTCTATCCGTTTTTCGGGTAAACAGTTTGGCGCCCACCGTGGGGCTAAGGATAGCAGTGATTGTTTGACACAAATATGTAATACACACCAGTTTGCAACTTCAAAATCGATAATGACAAACCCTCGATTGATGGCTTTACCTATCAACCACGAAGCCGGCCTTCAAGATGAAACCAACAACTTGACACCCAGAGCCGGAAGGCGAATTAATGATGTCACCGAAGCTCAAGTCGAAGTACCGTGAGATGTCAATTCACAAGTGGCTCTTGAGGCGAACCAACGTTCCGAACCGGAAAAAAAGCATTTAG